>PVHX01008939.1:0-79798 GCA_004024805.1 Geosciurus inauris
AAAGTGTTCTAAAATGGTCTCTGGTAATGATGGTACATCTCTGTGATTATACTAAAAGCCATTGAATGGTATACTTTAAATGGATCAATTGTGTGGCATGTGAATTATATCACAATAAAAAGAAGATATATAAAAGGCCAATAAGCATGTAAAAAGATTCTCCTCATCATTAGTCATTAGGGAAATACAGATTAAAATCACAATGAAATACAACATACCAATTAGAATAGCTAGTACTACGTGTTGATGAGGATATAGACTAACTGGAACTCTCACATATTGCTGGTGGGAATGTATACTGGCAAAATCACTTTAGAAAATAATTTCTTATAAAATTAAACATATCTACCTCCAGATTCAATAGTTCTAATTCTAGATATTCACTCACGAGAAATGATAACATGCACTGCATGCCCACAAAAACTTGTACAAGAATTCTCATAGTTTTATTTTTAATAAAAAACTAGGAAAGAAATCCTGGGGAGCTAATAAACAATCTTGATACATCTAAACGATGAGAAATTCTTAAGCAATAAAAATAAATGAACTAGTGATGCACATATCATGGATGAATCTCAAAAATGTTATGTTGAGTGAAAGAATCCAGGTACAAAATAGTTCATACTATATGATTCTATAAACAAATTCTACAACGGGGGAAACTAATAGTGCCAGTAGACCAGGGTGTACCACAAGTTAGGGGTGAAGGTTGGTGGCAGACAAGAATGGTATGGAGGGGCTGGGGTTGTGGCGCAGTGGTAGCGTGCTCGCCTAGCATGCGTGAGGCACTGGGTTCGATCCTCAGCACCACGTAAAAATAAAATAAAGATATTCTGTCTGCCTACAACTAAAAAATAGTATTAAAAAAAAAAAGAATGGTATGGAGGGAGAATGACTGCAAAAGGACATAAGGGAACTTTTGGTGATGGAAATATCCTGTTATATCTTAATTGTGGTATAGCTCTGCAGGTATATACACTTGTAAAAATGCATCAAACTGTACAGTTTAAATAGGTGCAATTTGTTATATATAAATTATACCCTATAAGATCGATTTGAAAAAAACTGAAATGCCTCTAGGGCCCACTAAATAATGTAAATGAGTAAAGTGTATGGCAAGTGCTTAAATCATAATCTTTAGAAAGATAAATTTTGTATTCTTTTACTCCAAAATGTGGTATATGATTTTAAAATTAGAGATATTGACATAAGAAACACTTAATTTTCCTCTAGATATATGTACTAGATATAAGACAAAGGTGCAGAGTAATGCTAAATGCCAAATAACACCTGGCCTCAATTTGTGAGTGCTGACAACTATAGCAAGCTGGGAAGTGCATGGTCTGCTTAGAGCAGTGAGCTACTAAGGGCTTCAGCTAATTGTTGCCACATAAGAATCTGAATCCAGTTTTTGGAATTTTAAAGACAAACTCAATAGGCCAATCAATATATGAAATCCTTCAAGGTATAAATGCTGTTAAGTAATTGAAACACTCTATGAGTCAACAATATGTACTGAATAGGGTTTAATGCTACCAATTTTTAACTTCTGATATAGTCTCTAGATATAATCTAGTTAGCAGGTAGGGAACTGTTCATTGTTTCCTGATTATTTTCCTGTACTATTATCTTTTTAAGCACCCCTACTCTGACAACTTGACTATGGGAATCCAGAAATAGTCATTGCTTCTTAAACTTCAGAAAAATACTATCATCACAATAATAGTACTGTCATCATAATTCTATCAAAGTGAATATGTTCTATTTTAACCTAAATTAGTTTTATATCAAAGTACTTTAAGTTTCAAAGATTTAATACACTGTCTATATATTTGTAGACCCAATAAAAACTTCTTATTCCCTTTCTTTGTTTAGCAACCTAATCTCTTAAAATTCTTATTCTACCATGGGTAATCATCTAGGCCTGAGATGGACTGGTGTATAATGAGTGGCATAATCTGTGTATCTGTTTTTCTTCCTACCACATTCAGAGCTTCTATGGCTTCTATCTTTGAAACACAACTTACTGATAATAATTCTCATCCAAATTCCTTATCTCCTCAAACTAGATCATATAATATTTTCTAAAATTCACTTTTAAATATATTTATTACTCTATTATAAACTTCCCCAAATTCTTTTTTTAAATATTTTTTAAAGGTTGACTTTTTTATCCTAACTTTATTTTTATTTATTAATTTGTATGTGGTAATGAGGATCGAACGCAGTGCCTCATCTGTGCTAGGCGAGCTCTCTACCGCTGAGCCATAACCCCAGCCTCCCCATATTCTTTAACATTAAAGTTTACTAGTTATTGCACAAATTCATTTAAAAATAATACATATGTATTTCAAAAAGGTATAATTTTGTTAAATATGTTCTATTTACTATAATGGCATTTATAACAACCAAAATAGCAAAAGATAACACACAAAATACATTTGCCTTCTTAAATTTTATAAGTAGAAAATACTAAATTAGTAAATGCTAGGGAAGATTTGTTCCCCCAGTATGAGGATTGAACCCAGGACCTCATATATACTAAACAGGCACACTACTATTGAGCTATGGCCCCAGACTCATGAAGGATTTTATGTTGTTGTTAAAAAGAGATTACTAGGGCTGGGGCTGTAGCTTAGTGGTAGAGCGTCTGCCTTGCATGCGTGAGGCACTGGGTTCGATCCTCAGCACCACATAAAAAATAAGTAAATAAATAAAGATATTTTTAAAAAAGGGAGATTACTAGATATCGAAAGCCAAAGATTAGCTACCAGGTCAAAAAGTGGTTAATGCAAAATGTTGATATAAATATAAACTATACTAACAATCATTTATAAAAGGAAATAACATCAATTGAAAATGACTAGAAATTTAAAAACAAAGATTAGAATTTTAGGACAGAATAGGATTTTAGGATCAGCTAGCCAAATTTCTCTTTTTTTTTGAGAAAGTGGAGTCCCGGGAAGCAAAAATTCATAAATTCTGGCACAGCTAGAGCCAATAATGAATGCTAGAACTTGGTTTTATTTTCATAATCACTGAGAAGAAACCCAGTTATCTAACTTTTCTCATTATAAAACTGTTCATATAAGTTATATTTATTATTATGTACTCACATTCCAATTGAAGCACTTTTTTAGGCAAAAGCATCTCCATTTTAATATCATTAAGAGACTGATCATCATGACACAAATATATATTTAGATGTTCCAAAGTTTCTGCCACTGCTAGATTTAGTCTTGCTTGTTTCCACCATTCTGCATTTTCAGGATTAATCACAAGGCTTTCTTCTTTGATAGAAAATATCTTTTCCAAATCTGTAATTGAATATTGACTATTGGGCTCTTGACTTAATGCTTGGAAAAAAATAACAAAACAGTTTACAGAGGGAAAAAAGAAAAGAAAAACACAATAAATAGAACCACACTAGAATTTCTTTACGAAATATATTTTCATTAGAACAAAGTGAAACTTGAAATTATCTGATATTTTGTCTTCAAGATGTTAATAATTGTAAAAGTCTAAGTTACTATAACAATAGAAGTCACATAAAGGATTTATTTCATTCTTTGAATATACCAGGAAGTTAAAATTATCTATATTTAGTAGAAGAAGGAACCATATTTTGACCATTTTCAATTACTAAATTAATATATTTGATAACATTTTGAATATAAGATTTTTTTAAAATATATTTTTAGCTGTAGATGGACACAATATCTTTATTTTTATGTGGTGCTGAGGATTGAACCCAGTGCCTCACGCTTACCAGGCAAGTGCTCTACCACTGAGCTACAATCCCAGCCCCTTGAATATAAGATTTTTAAAGTCAGAAATTCTACTTCATTATAATGATCCTAAACAAGGCACATTTATTCAGATTTTATGATAAATATCATCTTAGATGTTGTAATACAGGTTACTACTTCATTACTTTTTAGCTTTAATAGAGGAAATCATAACATGGAGGAAACAAGTAGCACAACTACTTAATATCATTATCTCCTATCTCAGACTCTGTCAAAGGTACATACATTCAAAATTAGAATTATGAATTCTGAAATCCTAAATTTAGAATGGTGTTTTTTATAATGATAGTAATAATAACAATAACAATATAAGTACTAATATTAATAATAGTAATTACTAGTTACTAAACAAATCTGACACTGTGCTAAATCCTTTATATGCATAGTTCTTAAATAGTTCCCAATATCATCTTATGAGATAAATATTTTAGGACCTTTATTGAGATATTATTGGTAAGCATCAAATTATATATATTTAGTAAAAAGTTTGATTTTGACATATGTATGCACTCATGAATTCATTAATATAATCAAGATAATGAATTTATCTCTAACTCCCAAGTTTCCTCTTACCTCTTTATAATACCACTCTTGTAATCCACTCTACTCCTCCACCCATCCCATGTTCTGCTTCCTGCCACTACAGATTAAACTGCATTTTCCAGAATTTCATATAATATATTTTTTCTTCTTTTCCTTTTTTTCCATGTATAGGAATTACCCAGAAAATCAGCAAGATCAAGATCTTGCCATTTAGCATAATAAACTTTTTAGCAAAATCTGGATATTTTAGGTTTGTTCCAAGTTATATATTCTGTGTTAAGCAATGCTCAATGAAAAATGATATCTACATTTCCATTTATTGTAGATTTCACCTATATTTTCTATTTGTCATTTGATAGCAATTGCTCTTTACCTGTGCACAAAAATGAGTTCAAAGAGCTTTTACAGCTTTCTAATTGCCACACCATACAGTATTTATTAGTTGATTCTTCAGTGATAAGCAAACTTCTGAAAAATAATAATTAAAGTTTAATACCTTAATAACATTGAGTCTTTTTGATAATAAAATTTTGTTTTTACACTCAAAAGCAAGTGAAAGGTTAACTCTTATAAATGTGTAAGCTGAAGTAGCATTCCATAGACAACATTTCAAATATTTATTTCTTCCCTGAGAAAGTCTAATCACTTGTAAACTCCTTCATTATTTTTGCTTGCCTCTAACTTACTCTGCCTTCTTCAATGTAATCTAGAGCCAGAAGGGACTGACTTAGGAGAGTTTTAGCACTCCCCTCTATAAACTGACAATACCAATCCTCTAGGCCACCAAAAATAGAAATACAATCTAAGTAAAATTTCTATACTTACCATGCAAATAGCAGCTTTTACAAAAATTTTTACAAAATGGCTGTGCCCAAGACCATTCTATATAGAAACTTTAGACCACTTATTGGCTGAGGATCAGAACTATGAAAAAGTCCTGTTTTACCTTCTCCATTAATTCACAAATCCTTTGTGCCCCAAATCTTCCATTCCCTGTGTTTGAGAATTGACTGTATTTTGTTGTTTTGTTTATATGGACCATATGTGAGCATGTGAGTTAAATCCCAATCTAGGCTAGTAGAAAGCTAGGTTTCATGTGTGCACTATCCAGTTTACTCACATAATCCAAAAATCTGGTCATGTGGTAGAAAATTTGAGAAGCTAGCTAATTCTTGAATTTTACTAAGGTTTCTTTAACATTAGATCCCTCAGATCGTAGACAACTGTTTTAGCTGAAAGGAGAAATATTTAGCCAGCCTCACCAAATATAGATAAACATTGTTGCTCTTAATGAGCTTTCTTAAGACATCTTTCCCACTGAATTCCACATCTGGAAATAAACATCTGTCAACTTAGCAAAGAGACTAAAAGTATTTAAACAAATTATAGGATTTCCATAATTGTCCTATGCTACCTTTAGGGCTTGTATGAGATATGGACAGTTCTAATTCATGGTCGAGTTCTGTAAACACAAATTCACCTTACAAATGCAGATAATTCTTAACACAAATTCACCTTACAAATGCAGATAATTCTTAACACAAATTCACCTTACAAATGCAGATAATTCTTAAACAGAAGATGAAGATACACTTGTGGACCTCAGTGCTGGCTCTTCCATTTTATGGCTTGCCATCTTCCTGAGACTATTATAGAAACCTAAGCAGCCTAAGTAGTGATAAGTTCTAGAGGCTCAACTCCAGTAACTAAGAACTCAAAACTCAGAATACAATTCCCAATTTCTAATCCTGGAGTATTCATTATGGACTTATAGTCTTTCCTGTAATTTTCCTGAAAGTGTGTTATTTTAGGATACATTAAGTTCCAGGTTTATAGTGAAAGAAGGGGATAGTACCCTGCCTATTTTTGTTAACTGGAATAAGAAGCAGAAGAATGGGGGAACTTTATTCCAAAATACTAGACTAATCTATCTTAGAAAACATTAAATTACATATATGCCAAATGGTATAAGGTAGCAGTCAAAGCTATCTCAGATTCTGTCAAAGGTACAGTATGCTGGGTTAGTAAGCTATGCAATTTTGGCTCAAATTAGAATACAACAATCTGGTCCTGAAATGTTAGTTCTAAGACTACAGACCATGTTGTGCAGTAACAATAGGGTATTAAACAGACTTATGGTTCTACATGTCCGGTTTTCCCAACACTGAGATCACACTAATGAAAGTAAATGAGATCAGTGGATGTCCTCTGCTGTAAATGAGATATGCCCCGCTGGTACTGGTAGGGTCAGTAAATTGATAGTCAAATCTATTGATCAACAGCCATGCTATTCTATCACTATTCTGTAATCTCAAGCTATTCTTGGTCAGAGATATATGACAAGTCTTTTAGACTTCATAACAACACTGTGAAGTAGACATTATTCTTACCCAGTATTACAGATGAAGGAACTGAGGCACAGAGCAAATAAGTTCAGAGTTACTAAGTGATAGAGCCAGGAAATCTGTCTCTAGTTCAGAGCTTTAAACTATTTATTGGCTGAAGTGTACCCCAACCTCACCCCATTAATTGTTGAAACTTTAATCCTCAGTACCATTTCAGGATGTGATTATATTAGGACACAAGGTTTTTCAAGAGGTAATTAGGTTAAATAGACATTAGGGTGTACCCTAATTCTACATGACTGGTTTTCCTATATGAAGAGGCAAATAGGACAAAGACAGGATAAAGGAAAGACCCTGTAAATACAAAAGGAGCTATTGGCCATCTATAAGCTGAGGGTAGAGGCGTTAGAAAGAAACCAACCTTGTTGACAGTTTGGTCATGAATTTCCAGGCTGTAGAACTGTGAGGAAATAAATTTCTATTGTTTTGTATCACCTTGTCTGTAGTATGGAAGGACTTCCATTTATTATGGAAGCCCTAGCAAACTAATATGCCACAACTGCCTTTTATGGCAGTGAGTGCCAATAGAGGCACTATCCAAAGCAATGTCCTAAGCATAATATTCTTATGTCAGGATCTTAAAATTTTCAAAGTACTTATTTTTAGTAGTAATATCTTCATATACTCTAAATGTATAAAAGACTATATTGTGAAATATCTCCCACCCATATTGTCAGGTTACACAGTTCCCTTTTGGATACAACCAATTTTACTTCTTTCTTGTGTCCCCCTCTAAAGATATTCTATGCATAAAATCAAATATGTACATATTTATTCATATATTCCCTCCAATTGCTTATAATAGACATTGTATTATCTCTTAAATGTTTTCATGGAAAAATCTTGAAAATTGCCTTTATATGGACAGATCATATTTAAAATTGGTTATTCTAAATCACAACTTGAGTTCTATATATGATCTTTGCTTACATTTTACAAACAGAAGAAAATGGAAATGTCTGAAGTCTTGTACATAATGAATTTACTGAAGAAAGTTGACTTAGATGTAGACGAGTTAGTGGTATTTCTAATTCTGGAATATATGAAAATTTAAAAGTTATATAACACTGAATAAAATAAAGTAAAATTTAGAACATTTTATAAGCAATTTTTATGTGTGATAATTCTATTACAACAAAAATATTTCAATAAAGACAAATTTGGGTTATTTGAGGCACAAAATAACAGGCTTAAATTTATCTCTATAAAAATATACATATTACATGATATCACAACAATAGTGGTGCTATTTGAGAAATACATTAACAGCTAAATTTTACTGAGTTTATTTTTAAGATAAGTTCTTAGATAAGTTCTAAGAGTTTTATGTATAATAATGGTTTTAATTATGACAGCTTATTTTGTTAGTACTTACGAGATAGTACTATTTTATCTCCTTACTGAATATTGGTGATGCTAAGCAAATAGTATTATGAAAAGTAATTCTTCACCTTTCTGGACTCTAGAAGTCCTACCACAGAATTATACATTTATAGAGTGGGGTTTGAAAAATGTATCTTCATTTATTGATAGTACTGAACAGTTTTATCATGTTCATAAATCAAGCAGTAAACTTCCAAATAGGTGATTAATGTGATCCAATTATAATGTAACTAAGTAGCAGTATCATTAATATAGTTAAGACACAACACAGTTTGGCATTATATTAGAACAAAAGATGATCCTCAGGTTCTAAATTAGGTAAGATAATAATATAATAATGTTAGAGCAGAGAATGATGGGATTGTTGTGAGGGGATTAAAAAGCTAAAGTTTTAAAAAGTATAACAGAGGTCAGCAAGATTGCTAATATTGAGATAAAATATAAAATTTTATTTATTAAGTTATAATATTTTAAGATTTCTATTTCTAATATTAATGCTATTTTCTCCATTTCTCTTCTCCTATCTTTGTAATTCTCCTCTATATATTCACTTTTGATGCTAATTAGAGTCTGGTAGTAACAAATATAAAGGGATAGAGAAGAGGAAAAACATGATGAGTACTATAGTTATCTTTTTTTTAATATTTATTTTTTAGTTGTAGATGGACAGAACATCTTTATTTTATATTTATGTGGTGCTGAGGATTGAACCTAGTGCCTCATGTGTGCTAGGTGAGCACTCTACCACTGAGCCATAACCCCAGCCTCCAATTATCTTATACTCAACAAAGGAGCCAAACTCGTACACTGGAGAAAAGAAAGCCCCTTCAACAAATGGTGCTGGGAAAACTGGAAATCCATATGCAGCAAAATGAAACTAAACCCCTATCTCTCACTGCGCACAAAATTCAACTCAAACTGGATCAAGGACCTGGGAATTAGACCAGAGACCCAGCGCCTCACAGAAGAAAAAATAGGCCCAAATCTTCATCATGTCGGATTAGGACCATACTTCCTTAACAAGACTCCTATAGTGCAAGAAGTAAAATCAAGAATCAATAAATGGGATGGATTCAAATTAAAAAGCTTCTTCTCAGCAAAAGAAACAATTAATGAAGCGAACAGAGAGCCGACATTATGGGAACAAATCTGCCACACGCACATCTGATACAGCACTAATCTCCAGGATATATAAAGAGCTCAAAAAACTTAACATCAAAAAAAAAAACAAAAAACTAAACTAAACTAAACCAATAAATAAATGTGCCAAGGAGCTGAACAGAAACTTCTCAGAGGGGCTGGGATTGTGGCTCAGTGGTAGAGCGCTTGCCTCGCATGCGTAAGGCACTGGGTTCGATCCTCAGCACCACATAAAAATAAATAAAATAAAGATATTGTGTCCATCTACAACTAAAAAAATATTTAAAAAAAAAAGAAACTTCTCAGAAGAAGATATACAGTCGATCAACAGACATATGAAAAAATGTTCAACATCTCTAGCAACTAGAAAAATGCAAATCAAAACTACTCTAAGATTTCATTTCATGCCAGACAGAATGGCAATTATCAAGAATACAAACAACAGTAAGTGTTTCTGAGGTTGTGGGGGAAAAGGCACGCTCATACATTGCTAGTGGGACTGCAAATTGGTACAACCAATCTGGAAAGCAGTATGGAGATTCCTTAGAAAACTTGAAATGGAACCACCATTTGACCCAGCTAGCCCACTCCTTGGTTTATACCCAAAAGACTTAAAAACAGCATACTACAGTGATGCAGACACTTCAATGTTTATAGCAGTTCAATTCACAATAGCTAAACTGTACAACCAACCCAGATGCCCTTCGATAGATGAATGGATAAAGAAACTGTGGTATATATACACAATAGAATATTACTCAGCAATTAAAGAGAATAAAATTATGGTATTTGCAGGTAAATGGATGGAGTTGGAGAATATCATGCTAAGTGAAGTAAGCCAATCTCAAAAAACCAAATGCCAAATGTTCTCTCTGATAAGTGGATAACAGGACACGGGAAGAATGGAGAAACTTTGGTCACAGGGCATGGGGACAGTAAAGATGGTGGAATATGATGGACATCACAGCCCTAGCTTTATGTATAACTGCATGTATGTTGTGATTCTATATCACATACAACCAGAGAAATGAAAAGTTGTGCTCCATCTGTGTACAATGAATCTAAATGCATTCTGCTAACATGTATACCTAAGTAGAATAAATAAATAAAATTATAAAAAAATATATACACTATGAGCAGAAAAAAAGAAAACAATGATGAGTAAGCTTATAATAACCAAATTTTAATATTGAAAACTGACTCAGAATAGATCATATATGTGAATGCATTGTACTTTTGTATCATATATAGGTAATGCTTGATAAGATCAATTATTGAAATTTTCTACCTGGTTTAGAGCACTCTGGTTCATTCTGGCTTTGAATGGCCAAAATCTCTGTGGAGCTGCGTTTTATATCATCAGTATCAATTCCATGCTTGGTATTAAGATCTGAAAGGAAAAGGAAGAAAATAAAAGTACCATTAAATTCATGTTTTGTAACATTTTTCAGTGGCTTTTTCCTTTAAAGTATCCTGCTTTATTGGAAGTCAATTTTCCTTTTAGAAAGAAGTAGAGATTTAGACTTCTGAGGAAAATGCCGACTTAATGATGAAAGTTATTTACCTATGCATGCCACCCTTGTGTCAATAAAAATTATCTATCTGTACCCCTCTACTGTTAATCAAAATTACCAAAGAAAAATAAAAATGGGAAAATCAACATAATCATTGGAAGCTAAGATAGGGTATCAAATCCATAAATTCATATATTTCAAAGAATGATATCATTTTGAAAGATTTAGTCTTCATCAATACATGATGGCTCTCTATGCTCCACTTAGCTGGAATTCTACTTGTGGTCTGGGAATTCAACACAGGGGACTTGTGTATCCTAGGCAGGTGCTCTACCATTCAGTTGCACCCCTAGCCCCTGTCTATATTAATACTGCCATTTTTTCTTTTTCTTTTTTCAAATGATTGATACATTGTGCCAATCCTTTTATTTTCACTTCTGTCTTTCTTTCTTTCAAGGCACAACTCTTGCAAATAGCATACATGGTAATTCCTTGATGGTAAGGCATAGTTTTTCAAGATTTGTGAAATTGTGATTCATCTTATAATCACTTATACTTAGAATGTTTCCCCCTAAACATGTTTATTAAGTTGATAATGTGTCTTGTAGTTGGTGGGATCTTAGAATTGCAGAAATATGGCAATTAGGTTTACTTTTAAAATTTAATCTAAGAATTGATCTATTATTTAATGGAGATGCTTAATCCATTTATATTTATTCAGACAAAGGTGGTACTTTTGCAATCTTGTTTTATGCTTCTAATTCCTTTGGTTGCTTTGTTTTATTTTCCAAAGAATTAATTCTACTGCTAAGAGACTTTTTTCTCTATGTGTTTAGAAACTACACATTTTATTTAAAAAAATAAAATGCATTATTATTAATTTTAAAAACAGTTTATCTTAACTTTTTATATTAATTGGAAAAAAGCAGAATCTCAATTCCCCTATTAACATTAAAACTTGGCAAACTTTTCTACCAAAAGTTTCTCCCTTTCTCCAAGATCTCAGAGGTTATAATTAATTTCTTTCAAAATTATATTTCTGGATTCTTTCTCTCTCTCTCTCTCTCTCTTTCTCTCTCTCTCTCTCTTCCTCCCTCTCTCTCTCTCTCTCCCTCTCTCTCTCTCTCTCTCTTTGTTACTAGAGAACTGAGCCACATCCCCAGCCCTATTTTTGTGTTCTATGTAGAGACAGGGTCTCACTGAGTTGCTTAGCACCTCACCCTTGCTGAGGCTGACTTTGAACTTGCGATTCTCCTCTCAGCCTCCCTAAGTGCTGGGATTACAGGCTTGTGCTGGATTCTATTTCTGTACAGCATAAAACATACCAGTAGTTTTACCTTCCAAATCCTACTAGAATGAAACTAAACATATACAAAAGTGAAATAGAGGAGAAAGGAAGGGAAAACTCATTTGTGGACCAGAGTTAATAGGATTCTTTTTTTTTCTTTAAATTTTTAGTTGTAGATGGACATAATATCTTTATTTTTTTGTTTTATTTTTTATGTGGTGCTGAGGATCCAACCCAGTGCCTCATGCATGCGAGGCAAGCGCTATACCACTGAGCCACAATCCCAGCCCAGAGTTAATAGGATTCTAGGAGATAAAAAGTAGACAAAAAGAATTAATCTGCAAAAGAGAATGAGGAGTTTTGCTCTGACAGTTGCTCCTATTCTTTTGTAGATAACATCTATAATTCTGAATAAAATGTATAAAATAACTACCAGAAGGTTCTACAGTCTAAAGCAGGCAGAAGCTGGAAGGCAATTGCAACTGAGTAAATTTCCCCTTTTTGCAGCTTTTCATTTGAACGGAGGATGTAATTGGTGTTGCCTGGGGCAACTAGAACTTGAATAATAACCTGTAGTTTTCTTGTATTAAAGAATTATAGGACAGTTCTTCCTGAACTAGAGTTCATAGTTACCACAGCAGCTGAAAAGTGACTGGGAAAATTTCATGAAAGAAGAGAGCCAACAGAGGAGAAGCCCCAAACCCTGAATAAACTCTGCTTAAATCTCTGAACTATATAGTTAAGGGGCAGGCTCCAAACACAGCAATTAAGGCTAAATGTACTTAACAAAGATTTCAGCTTCTTCCCACCATAAAGGAGATAAAGTTTATAGTTTGAGTTCATCTAAGTAAACAGTCCACTAAAACAAAAAAAATCAACTTGAACATATCAAGGAACATAGTAAAATACAGTTTCTATAATACATCAGGTATGATGTCAGGACACAATCCAAATACATTTAGTAAAAGGAAAAAAAATAGGAAAATGTGACTCATACTCAACGAAAATATGTCAATGGACACTAACCATGAGATGACTCAGATTTTAAAATTGGTATACAAAAATTTTAAAGCAGTAATAACATAGTATGGTAATAATTACTATGTTCTACTTAATATAGCATTCGAGTCAAGTGAAGGTTGGGAGTTTTGTTTTGTTTTTGTTTTTGTTTTTTGCTTCAATAAAGCAAATTTTATTTATTTTTTATTTTTATTTTTAAAAATTAATTAATTTATTTAGATGCATTTCAAGTCATAGTACATATATAGAGCTCAATTTTTCCATCTCTCTGGTTGCAAACAAGACAGAGTCACACCATTTGTGTTTTCATGCATTCACCTAGGGGAGTAATGTCCATCTCATTCAACCATTTTTGATACTACCATTCCCCCTTCCCTCCCCCCACCTCTCCCCTGCCCCATCCAAAGTTCCTCCATTTCTCCCATGTTCCCCACCCCCACCCCCCCTTATGTATCAGCATCCACTAATCAGAGAGAACAACCACTCCTCAGCCTATACCCTAAAGACTTAAAAACAGCATACTACAGAGATTACTTAGAAAACTTGGAATGGAACCACCATTTGACCCAGCTATCCCACTCCTTGGTCTATACCCAAAGGACTTAAAAACAGCATACTACAGTGACACAGCCACTTCAATGTTCATAGCAGCACAATTTACAGTTGCTAAACAGTGGAAGCAACCCAGATGCCCTTCAATAGATGAATGGATAAAGAAACTGTAGTATATATACACAATGGAATATTACTCAGCAATAAAAGAGAATAAAATTATGGCATGTGTAGGTAAATGGATGGAATTGGAGAACATTATGCTAAATGAAGTAAGCCAATCCCAAAAAACCAAATGCTGAATGTTCTCTCTGATTAGTGGGAGTTTAACAATTGTAATCAGTAAACTCACTTGTTCTTTTCATCAGCATTTATAGAGTTGAGATTTGTGTCCTGCTAAAAAGTTCATGGTCTACTCTGTGGCTTTGAACTCTGATATACTTTCAAATTCTGATATGGATTTGATCCACTTGCTCAGCTGGCTTTTTATTCCCCTGCTTTGACTTGTAGGCTGATCAGTAATTACATTGATTTAGTCTTATCTGCAAGAATTCTTTCAAGTCTATGATCTATGGGTAACAAGTATCCCTCTTCTGAATGGATGTTACAGATCCCCCTTTCATTCTTCCCTAATGCTATTTATCTTTGACCATTTCAAATGGAATTTATGAGAGAATAGTTAAATATTTGACTGAAGTTGTCATTAAAAATAACACAATAAGCTGGGTGTGGTGGCACAAGCCTGTAATCCCAGTACTTAGGGAGGCTAAGACAGGAGAATCGCAAGTTCAAAGCCAGCCTCAGCAATGGCAAGGCACTAAGCAACTCAGTGAGACCCTGTGTCTACATAAAACACAAAATAGGGCTGGGGAATGTAGCTCAGTGATCAAGTGCTGCTGAGTTCAATCTCCAGTACCAAAAAAAACCACAATAATATTTACTAAGACTAACTGGGGAGAATTCATCTAAATTCTATGTTATGCCTCTCCCAGTCATCTGATTCCATGAATACCTATTCTGAGTGCCTTAACTATGAGCTGCTCCTGTAGCTCACTAAAGACAGTATACAGGCTATTGATAGTGCTTTCATAGTATATAAGTAGACATATCTTTTTTTTTTTTTTTTTTTTAATTTTTATTTTTATTTATTTTCTCAAAAGTTGCATTTAAATACATGTTATCAAACATAACAAGTAGACATATCTTTATAAATTCAGTAGAGACATAGATTTTTTAGCTTTATTTGTATAAATATTTTGAAATAATTAGATTAATTTCAGAGAAGTTTCAGACCTAGAAAGTACAAAAGAATAACAGGGCTGGGGATATACTCAGTGGCAAGCACTTGCCTAGCATGCTCAAGACCTTGGGTTCAATCCCTAGCACTGAACCCCCCAACCCCGCCCCCCCAAAAAAAGGCTGATGATGAGAAAATTCTTATTAATAATAATTTTGAGATTTCAACATGTAACTTGTACAACATTTTTACAAAATCTGGAGGTTCAGAACATATTATAGTAAGGAATCAGGGTAATATTATTTTACAAGAAATGCATTTTAAACTTAATTCTTACCTCTTTTGAAAAGTTTTTCATTTTCATCTACACAATTTTTTATTTCTGGTATTATGTTTAGTGACTCTTTCAGTTCTGAGGGTGGTTGAATATCAATCTCTTGTTTGAAGCTTGAAGATATTAAGGATTCAAACTTAGACGGAAAAGTTGGTAGCTGAAATAATATATAGTTAAAAGAAGACTTTAGGAAGGTTTTCCAAGTAAATATTTTTGAATTTATAAATGTATATGTTTACTTAAATGGTATACTGAATTTTAAACTAAAACCATACTCAATTTTTAAATATTATACATGCTTTCAAAAAATAGAAGTATAGCAGCCAAAAGAATATTCAAGTATTCTTATTACTGTTGAGTAATATCTTTTATAATCAATCATTACATCCTAGATGTAGAAGCATATTCTTTCTGCAAAATTAGCAAATTTAGCAAAATTTCAAAATTCTAAATTACAAACAAGCACTGCAGCAAATGGAAAGTGGTAAATGGGGAGAAGTGAAAAGATATGATGGAGTGGAATGAATCTTTACTGGACTCCATGGAAAGTTATCTTTCATTAATACAGAACTGGCTTCGGGCTGGGATTGTGGCTCAGCGGTGGAGTGCTTGCCTCGCATGCGTGAGGCCCTGGGTTCAATCCTCAGCACCACATACAAACCAATAAAATAAAGACATTGTGTCCATCTACAACCAAAAAATTATTTAAAAAAAAATACAGAACTGGCTTCTTCAAGAAGTGAGACTGATTATATGTATAACTCCCAAAATAAATAGGAGAGGAGATTAGGGACTGGAGGGAAGCAGCCAATAGGCAATGATTATTTTTATCATCATGTTACATTTTTAACTGTAAGGTAACCATTTTTAAAAAAAATTTTTTTTAGTTGTAGATGGATACAAATATCTTTATTTTATTTATTTATTTTTATGTGGTGCTGAGGATTCGAACCCAGTGCCTCTCGCATGCAAGGCAAGCGCTCTACCACTGAGCCACAATCCCAGCCCAGGAAACAATTTAAATGTCATTCATTATACATACAAACATTATATGTTAAGTCTTTTGAATACATCAAAAACCCAAAATATGAAATATTTTCAGTTGTTCCAAAATTTTTTTAAGTACCTTAGTGAATGCATCTAATCTAGATGGACCTAACATTTTGAGCTTGTCAAATTGCAAAAAGTTATTTGCAATCTCAACTTCTAGGATTCTTTTTTTTTTGGTACCTGGGATTGAACTCAGGGGTACTCGATCACTGAGACACATCTCCAGCCCTATTTTGTGTTTTATTTAGAGACAGGGTCTCACTGAATTGCTTAGCGCCTCGCCATTGCTGATGAGGCTGGCTTTGAACTCGCGATTCTCCTGTCTCTGCCTCCCAAAGTGCTGGGATTACAGGCGTGCACCACCATGCCTGGCTTCAACTTCTAGGATTCTTTACATACTATATTATAATAACAATTCTGTGAGCTTTTGGAATTATATGCTAAAAAAGAAGGGGTAGCTTTGGTAAGTTTGACCTTTAATATGCAAAGATTTGAAGTAGCACCTCAAATTCAGTCTTGGACAATCTGTACTCTTATCCCCTTAATGAGATCACCTCCCATTAATCTTAGGTACTATCTGCTTTGTGCCTAACTTATAAATCAATATTTCTAGCCCCAGCCTCTAATTTTTAAATTAGATATGACTTCTCAATTTTCTGTACCAGGTATATTAATTAAAATTATTGAAAGACATTTAAAAATTCTCTATACCTGGGACATACACTAGATCAATTAAATCAGAATATATCTGGATAGGACTCAGGCTTCAACCATTTTAAAAAATTAACTCCTCAAGTAATTCTAATGTACAGCCAAGACTGAGAAACAGTATTCAGAAGTAAATTTGACTCCTTAATTTATACACATTCAACCCATTATCAAATCTTTTTTTTTTTTAATTTTTTTTAAGTTGGCAATGGATCTTTATTTATATGTGGTGCTGAGAGTTGAACCCAGTGCCCCACCTGTGCTAGGCAAGCGCTCTGCCTCTGAGCCACAACCCCAGCCCCCCATTATCAAATCTTTTAGATATGACAATTACAAATAGTCAAAGTATATTACTAAAATTTATAAGTGTGCTTTCTTACTTTTATAAAATTATTGATAGCCAAGTGTTACAACCTCATTTAAACCTACTTCATCATCTAGTTTCTCCTGACAAAAGTTTTCTTTATCCATATAAAAATCTCCTTTCACACAAACTTCCAAATCTTCTTGAAAAGAGAAACATTTCCTTAAAATAAAAACAATAAAAGATTAATCAGTGTTTACTAAAAGCAAATTATATAAGAAATGTAGTTAACCAAAGTACACAATGACTAAAATGAAAGTTGAGGTAAAGCAAGGGTAAAATATCACTGATAACATTTCAACTTGTGATTGAATATTTTCTCTTATAAAAATATTTATAGCACTGACAAATACCTGAAAAAATTAGCTTCTTTGAAAATCTGCTCTTTGAAGTCTAAAAGGGGGTCCTTTATCAAAAAGAGTTTTAGTCTACTCAAGAGAGTCTTCGAAGTTGGTAGCTGACTTTTATAGGTCGCCAAATCATTTATAAAAATTAGTTCTTCATCATCAATAAATAAATCTGAAAAGAAATAAGAATTATATTATTATATAGGAATAATAAGAAATCAAAGAAAGTTATACAAAGGGATCTACATAGCTACTAGAATCAACCATTAGATATAATTGGGCTTTTCAAACACATTTTAAATTCTTTAGTTCTTTATTGTATTACACATATAAAGCATGTAGCACAGTACTGGAACATTAGGTAAAACTCCATACATTTTAATATTATTTAGTAAACCAAGGAGTAGCAAAATGTTCCAAAAGAGCTATACTATAATGGCTTATACTTTATTAATAAAGATAAGTGTATCACTGAAGGAAAAGAACTTGTGCTTCCAAATAGCCAGCAAAAAGTTAAAGAAATAGGAGTATTTGACTTTGGCTGACTCTGGACTTCTCTTCTGTGCATGATTTTAACTTGTAAGGTCTTTAATCCATCTCCCAGAGACTCTAACATATGGGGAAGAAAGATAGCCTACAGAGCCTAGACTTAAAATCAGAATTAAACCAATTCTGATCATAGCATTTTAAAATTACTCATGCATGGTTACTATAAAGCTAATTACAATGAAAAGTTATATATCAAAGTATCTACTTGAGAATGTGATATATCTTACATATTAACAAACATTACCACTAATAGTTAATTGCTAGAATAAATTTTTCCTCTCTATCCTCACCCTGTTGAGTTTGGGTTACTTTAGAATCTTGGCTAATTGTTTGAAAGCTCTAAGAGTTTCTGAGCCTGGGGTTTTGGAGCCAGTTTCTGAACATAAAACCCACCAATAAGCTCCTGCATGGAAAGAGAAAAAGGAAAACATGTACAGATAGGAAACCACTTGGAAAGCCAAACTCTCCAATGTGAAAAACACCTCGAAGGCGGAGCAATGGTTTCTTGTTCTGGGCAGTGGCCCTTCAGTTCAGTGATGGTAGAATGTCATGAGAGAGGAATAATAGTATGAAGTTTTCAGGCAGTGATATGTTTCATGGTCAACCACACAAGTGGTATGTATATGCCTAATAAATATATAAATATGAGTTGTAAGTCAAGCAGCTAGGGAACATCTGTCTGGTACTAAATGGCTTCGTGAAAAGAGAACAACTTCTTCTCCTCCTCCTCCTCCTCCTCCTCCTTCTCCTCCTTCTCCTTCTCCTCCTCCTCTTCCTCCTCCTCCTCCTTCTTCTTCTTATGAGTGAATACAGGGGTGTTTAACCACTGAGCCACATCCCCAGCTCTTTTTTATATATTTTATTTAGAGACAGGGTCTCATTGATACCTGAGGCCTCGCTAAATTGCTGAGGCTGGCTTTGAACTCACAATCCTCCTGCCTTAGCCTCCTGAACCACTGGGATTATAGACTAGCTGAGCGAGAAGCTGTGATAAAAACTAACCTCCTCCAGGTGCAGTGGTGCATGCCTGTAATCCCAGCACTTTGGGAGGCCGAGACTGGAGAATCACAAGTTCAAAGCCAGCCTCAGCAACAGTGAGGCACTAAACAACTCAGTGAGACCCTGTCTCTACATAAAACACAAAATAGGGCTGGGGATGTGGCTCAGTGGTCAAGTGCCCCTAAGTTCAATCCTCAGTACCAAAACAAAAAACAAAAAAACAAAAAATTAGCCGTCCTGAGAGTTGGTTTATCTGAACCTAAGTTCTTAATGATCTCATGAACAAAAATTTTCCATGACACACAAAAGAGAGCTAGTAAATCAATTCCATGCTTAAGAATGCCTTATTTGAGAAAGTTAAAATGGTTTATCCATATAGTCCATTTTGAAAATATGAATATGGTCATATTAATAGTAAAAACAGAATTTATTTATATCATCATCTCCACTTTCCTCTCCAAACACAGACCTTCTAAATGTCTTCCCAACCTAGAGATACATTCTGATATTTCTAGGAGTACATGGGGAGTACTTGTCAGTGTATGAGGTCTTTTTTCCAACCAGCCTTTTTTTGATGCAACCACTTGATGGCAGCATCTCACTACAGCGAATGTTCTCTATAATTATACAAAGGCTGTTTTACCAAGGGTGCTACTTTAAATTCTCATGGCTATACTCTCCCTGGAGTTCTTTATAACAACTACTATGGGTGCATCACAGATATGCAGAGACTATTTCCTTCTGTCATAGGGAAGTTTTAAATTGTCACCAGGAAACAAAATTTTGGCTGGTTAATTATGAAAAGAAGCAGAAAAAAAGAGGCCTATTGATAGGAAAGAAGAAGGATTTGTTCTTTGCAGAAGATACTTCTGTTTACCTAAAACACGCCAGATAATTAAGTAAAAAGAAAAGAGTGAACTAAGGTGTCTGATAAAAATTATTAAATGAATGACTTTCTAACATTAAAAACTTTACTGAGAACCTCTTTTTTTTTTTTAAAGCAATTTGAAGAAAAGACAAGATTAACCATATTCCTGGATTAAAAAAACTAACTGATAAATTTTCAAGGGTCTCAACACCATTTCAATTTCCCACAAGGTCTGTTTTGGAACTTGGAGAAGTGATTACAAAGGAAATTTAGAAGAATAAAGATATAACAATAGGGGGGAAAATAACAAAAAGAGGAGACCATTAATACATGCTATAATTACATGTTAAATAGTTAAAACCATATAATACTCACACCATACTAGGCAAAACAATAGAACGTAATAGAAAATCCAGAAACAAACTCTAATGAGGGCAAGAATTTGGTATATGATGCAAGTGGCATTTCTAATCAGTGGGAAATTATATTGTGACAACTGCCAAACATTTAGAAAAAAAAATTCCATACTTTTAAACATATAACAGAATATAGAATAAAACTACAAAATCTTGAAGAAAATACAAGTAAATAGTTATTTAATTGTGGAAGAATTTTCTAAGTATAAAAGCAATGAAAGAAACCATAATGGAAAACATTAACAGGATAGGTTAGGTTCAAATTAAATATATTTGGCATTATTGATACCTTTATATATAAAGGTAACATACATGAACAAAAAGAAACAAAAGTGAGAATCACTCTATAAAAAAGTTATTTACATGGCAAATAAACACTAATAATTTAAAAAATGAATAAAAATATGCATTTTTACTCCTCACACTGGCACAGCTTAGACAATAAGTATGTACGTAAGTTATCATTAATAAAAATAAAAAAATTTAAATCCAATTAAACAGAAATGCACTAAAGTGAAAATATGCAATTAGTATAAGCCATATTTTATAACAATTGAAATGACAAATGCTATACCTTGGTTCTGTGCCGGAAGTGCTGGACATTTTTCTGAACACTTGATAGGTGTAAAGACTTCATTGTAATCCTTGGGGGTGTAGAAGCTTTCTTCCTCTACTTCAGTTTGGGAGTTTGGATTTGAACTTGGAACAATGTCTTCAAATTCACCATTAACTTGGTACACCATTCCTGTAACTGTCTTTCTATGACATTATAAAATTGTTTTTATCTTATTTAAAAAGTTTTGTTAGAAAATAGTATATATTCATTGTGGAGGAAAATCAAATTCCAACAGATACAAAGAAAAATTATCCATAGCCCTACCACTCAAGATGAATACAAAAATTATGAAAATTTCTCAATTTTTAAAAATGCACATGACAAAAATGGATTCATGTGCTTAAGTTTTCTGTAACCTGTTCTTTTATGCTTAAAAATGAAGCACGAGCACAATTACATTCATTTTAGTTTTGAATGAAAAGGGTCCCACTGTATCAGTGCTATAGTATAGATCTTACATGTTCCCCAAAGGAAACGCTTGATCTCCAGAGTGCACTATTGGGAGGTGGTGGTAGATTTAAGAAGGGTCTAGTGGGAGGTCTATAGGTCATTGGAGGTATGCCCTTGAAGGTGACAGTGGGATCTCAGCCCCTTTCTCTTCCTTTCTTTGACTTGTAGTCCATGAGGTAAGCAGTTTATTTCTGTCATGTGCTCCCTCCATGAGGTGCTGCCTCACCACAGACCCAAAAGCAAGGGAGCCAATCAAGGGATCATGGACTGGAACCTCCAAAACAGTGAGCCAAAATAAATCTTTTCTAAGTTGATTATTTTATATATTTTGTTAAAGTGTCAGAAAGCTGACTTACATAATCAGTAAATCAGAATTTATTCAACCAGTGTCCTATTACTGGAAATTGAAGTTTCTTTTAATTGTTTGCTATTATGAGCAATAGTGCAAGGTTCATCTATGTGCACTTATCTAATCATTTTCCAATATACATTTCCTAAAGATGGGAATGTTGAGGTTAAAATTACGTAGATTTAAAAAGTTTTGTCATGCATTGCCAAACTGCCCTTGTGCTGTACATTCAATGCCTGCTCCTCAATATCATTATCCAAACTTTTATATTCTGTTCTGCAACCTGAGAAGCTGATCTCTATGGACAAACCAAGCTTTTGTACCCTCTAGCTTTTAGTTGAGTTCAGGAAGCACTGGTAGGAGAACAAAGATGAGAGAGACAGGTTGGAATATTATTCCTCCTCAATCCTTCTCTGATGGGCCATAATTTGGAAGTGACTGTATTCTTCCACCAAAGGTTACATCTCTCACCAGACAGCCCATCTTCTGTAGGTATAGTTCTTACTATGTGGGTAACTGTTCATTTCCCATGTTATTTCACACTTAGGTGGAATAAAAACTCCCTGATGTTCCCAGTTCTGAGGAATGGTTTTTGTTTCCCTTAATTAACCTTGCCAATACCTGTTTCCCAAATGATACAGGTGTATCTGCCATTATTTATACCATTAAGAGACTGGCATTATAAGAGATCTTCCAACAGATAAACACACCACTGAGTTTTGCCATACATCCTAATATACCTTTTTTTCCTGATATCTTAAAATATTTTAGCCCAAATAATTCCCTCATTCTGACTGAAAGAACCAAAATCAATATAACTCCCTAATGTAATTGGAGAAAAAAATGAATATGCTGTATCTTAAAATAATAGGTAGAAAAAAAATCTCTAAAATTTCTCCTTTACTCTTGAAGAAAATATAGGTACAGAAAGAAATATTTCAATTCTCTCATATTCATATTAGTCATTAAGAACATTGATTCATATGTGTATCTTTACAGACTTCTGGCTTTAGTGCTTATATAGCTGCTATTTTTTTAAACAAATGTTGCTGACAGTTAGTCTTTTGTAATAATACTTGGTATTATGATTTTGAGAACACATGGCCAATTCATTTTCCCCCTGATACAAATGATCTATGAAGATCATTCTGTTTCCTGGCCTTCATCTTACTTTTCTGTCCGAGGGTTTCAGTTATTTGTTCTTTTTTCACTAGTGCCTCTCCTTTTCCTAACCTATAAATACTGCTGCTTTTGAGATTTCCAATGTAGATCAGCTTTTTTTTGGCTATCATTCTTTTTCTGTAATTCTATCCACTGTCATTTCATTAATTCCTTAAGAAAATATTTATTGAGTGCCTACAATGTACTCATACCATTCTAGGTACTGGAATAGACTGGTAAACAAAGCAATGTTCTTGCCCTCACAAAGATTATCTGATAAAGGAAAGATGGATAAATAAATAAATAATGATGGTCAAAACTGTTATTAATGGAATAAAACAAGATAACTGAACATCAAATAACAGCCAGTACATTGGTAAGATGTATATTTTAGAGATTATAGTTAGTGAAGGGCACTGAGGAGCTGGCATAATGGTAGGGAGTGAGGTATACAAAGGCCTAAAGAAGAAAACAAGATTGGCATATTCTAAGAACAGAAAGATTAGGATGATAAATGATAAATGGGGGAAATAAGTAACTTCTAGTTAGCCTCTTTGTGGTTCAAATTAGGGCTCCTTTCTTTTCTCTCTCTCTTTTTAGATAAAAGAAGAAAATATGTGGAGAGATGAAAGAATTTTTCCCTTTTCAAGTGTCTGAAGAACTTACTGCTTATCATTTCCCAGATGTAAAAGGAATTTGAGGTTAAGAACACATACTTCTCAAGGAAATCTTCCACAAAGAAACTTGATTTCCATTGATCCAAGATTGAAGTGTCTGTCATTCCCCAAACTGAAACTTCTGAGACTAGGAAAGAGAATGGTAAACATTAGCTTCTAAAAGTTTCTTTTATATTTAATTCAAGGAAGCCAAACCTCTTATATGGTAAATCTTTCATTTGCTTACAAAAAAGTGTTATCTTTATTTTTCACAAATGTATTTTTTTTTCCAAAAGTGATATCTAATTCCAAACATTTAGGTAATCATTATCATTGTTACAACCTGCCTCACCCCAAATTCAACCACAGAACATCATCAAACATACCATCCTATTTCACAGGTTCTCTTTTGCTTAGCACTGTCATCCCAGGTAGTCCTATTTAACAGCTCATGCTATAACTAATAAGGCCTTCACTAACCATTCCATCTCACTCTCATGTACTCCCCTTGAAAGTCCTTAATATTGTCAGAAGCACTGTGGTACTTAATCATATGCAGTTGCATATTTAAAATTTTATGTATTTAAGCTTGTCTCCCAAATTGTCTCCTTGGTTCCTAAAGGAGAGGGACCATGTCATATGCTAGTGTCAGAATATACAAATGAAATATCCTACCACCAGTAAAGTCAGAGTCTTCTGACTAGTTTTGATACCTCAAATAAATCGCTTTACATCTAAGTCTATGCCTTATTGAAAAAAATATGAAAGTTCAGTGAGTAAGTGTACAGGTTCTGAAATCACTCTGCCTAGATTGTAATCCTTACACTAGTCCTAAGAGAATGAGGCAAGAAGGTAGGCAGACAGGGTAAGGGCCTTGAAGAAGGGAAAGCGGGAATGAGACTATGCCATCCTAGAAGGAGAGATATCAGGACTAGAGACATCCTGTCATTGTCCCTGACAACTTCAATCACAACACCTCCTCCTTAGCTAGAACATCCTGTCACTGCTGCTGACAGCTTCAACCACAATGCCTCTTCCTTAGCTACCCCTACCTCTATCCCTAGCAATGGCCGACCACAAAGTAGACCCCTTCCTTTCCCCAACAGACGTGTCAAACCACAAGTTCAGACCTGTCCTCTTAATTATGTAAATAAGCGATTGAAATTATATACCCTGATTGGCTTGTTAAACTCAGATCTTAATGGTCTACGGTAGCATCCCTCACCCCACCAATCACCTGTACTAACACTGAATAGGCCCTTGAAAACTCCTAGACAATAGACACTTGTTGGCATTCTTGGGACACCTCCTTCTTCGGGAGTTTTACTTCCTTTCTGTTGTTCTAATAAATCCCGTTGCCTTACTCTCATCCTTGTGTCCATGGATTTCATTCTTTGAATTCACAAGATGAACAACCCAGCCGTCCACCCTCCATGTTACACTACTTACATACCTCAATTCTCTTATGAACAAATTAGGAATAGTAACAGCTGTTTCAGTGTTGTAACTCACATTAAGTTCCATGGTCACTGCTTTACAAAGACTCTGGGTTCCCTCCTCCTTTCCATGTATTAATGGAGGAAAACACCTACTCAACTTTCTGGATATGTACTATAAGAACAACTGAAAAGCATGGGGAAAAAATCATCCAGTTATGCTGAATGATCTCATTTCAAGTTGTGATCATAAATTTTAAGTGGCCATCCAACATTGACAGATGATAATAGTATATTCCCTAATAAAATTATTTTCTTGCTCTTTAAGACAGTTATTTCATATACTTTCCCCTCAAATTTTTTTCTTTTTTTGGTACTGGGGATTGAACTCAGGGGCACTTGACCACTGAGCCACATCCTCAGCCCTATTTTGTATTTTACGTACAGACAGGGTCTCACTGAGTTGCTTAGTGCCTTGCTGTTGCTGAGGCTGGCTTTGAACTCGCGATTCTCCTGTCTCAGTCTCCCAAAGTGCTGGGATTACAAGCATGAGCCACCACGCCTGGCTTCCCCTCAAATTTTCAATGCTCATCCCCCTAACCCCTCTCTATAATTCTGCATTCACATAAAAAATTGATATAAACAAAGAAGAACTACCTCATCTTCCACCACTAATTCTACCAACCTCCTGGCATAACCCTGTCTTCCTATCTATACAATGGAATAATCATTCTGGTACCTATCGAGTACCAACTTCCATAATTATGCTCTGATCCTATCCCCTTTTACTCTCAAGTTTCTTTTTCTTTCCTCCATCATCATATTCTCTTCTTCTTTTTTATTTTTATTTTTTGTTTTTGGTACTGGGGATTGAACTCAGGGGTACTCCTCGACCATTAAGCCACATCCACAGTCCTATTTTGTGTATTATGTAGAAACAGGGTCTCACTGAGTTGCTTAGCGCTTCACCATTGCTGAGGCTGGCTTGGAACTTGTGATTCTCCTGTGTCACCCTCCCACAGTACTAGGGTTACAGGTGTGCGCCACTGTGCCCGGCTATCATATTCTCTTTTTACCAAGATTATTTTCATTGGCAAACAAGCATTTTATAGTCTCTACTTATTAGAAATATTTACTAAAAATCACACATCTAAAACAAAACAAAATCAAAGAATAATTTTCTTTACCTCAATCTCCCTTCAGCTAGTGCTTCATTTAAAAATTTTTCCTTCATAAAAAGTCCTCAAGAGTTGTCCAAATTTACTACCTTACTTCCCCACTTTTAATTCTCTTCTCAGCATACTTCAATCACATTCCAATATACTTCAATCACACTCCAACCATATTCTAATCAGTAACCATATTCTAGGGAAGGCACTCATACCAAGGTTATCAATGACTTCCTTCTTGAAGCTCTTTTTTCTTTAGAATTCTACAACACCACACTCATGGTTTTCCTATCTCAATTCTTACCTGGTTTCTCCTTCTACATAGATTTTTAACTACTGATGTTTAACTGGAGTGTTCCAGGGTCTGCCCAAGCTCACTGGTCTATCTATACTCATGCTGTTGGTGTCTCCTCCCATTTTCATTAATTTACATGCAATCTACATTTTGATAACTCTAACTTGAAACTCCAACTTACGAAGTAGGTTCACTATGCACTGGTTCCCAACTTGTCTGAGTGCAGTGAGACATACAAAAAGTGACATGAAATAAATTTATTACTTGCAGATAGGCAGTAAGGGAAAACAGAAGCCTAGGATTCCTTGTGAGCTGTCTCCCAAGGTTCAGGAAAGTTACCCAAGGTAGATGCAATCTTGTTTTCATGAGCCCCACTTGTACAGCAACTGAGGGATCCCAGAAAACATCCCACACTGGGTCAAATCACTGAAGGACATCCTGTTTCTGAACAGAGCTTGAATTGTTCCAGCCAATTCCCCTCTATTTTAGGATGTTATATTTCCAGAACATTTTATAATTATTCTTTTTTTTTTCTTTTGGTACTGGGGATTGAACTCAGGGATGCTTTACCCTTGAGCTACATCTCCAGTCCTTTTTTAAAAAATATCTTTATTTTATTGATTTTTTTTTAATGTGACGCTGAGGATCGAACCCAGTGACTCATGCATGCGAGGCGAGTGCTCTACCACTGAGCTATAGCCCTAGCCCTCCAATCCTTTTTATAACTTATTTTGAGACAGGGTCTCACTATATTGCTTAGGGCCTCACTAATTTGCTGAGGTTGGTCTCGAACTTGTGATCCCTATGCCTCAGCCTTCCAAGTTGCTAAGATTACAGGCATACACCACTGAGCTCAGCCATTTTAAGTTCTTAAGAACTTCAAGTGAGAAAGGGGACAAACTGGGTTCCCAGAAGGTTACCTATTTCTTAGCCTCTGACTTGTTAGACACAATATTTCATACAAATACATTTTAAAGTAATTCAATATTCAGTGTATAATTACAATTTATAGTCATTCTCAGAAGAGAAAAATCTTATTATGATAAAACAAATATTTATAATCTTGGCATATTTGAAGACTTCATCATCTATTCATCTTTTTCTTTATCATAGTATAAACTTTTTAATTCTATACTTAGTCACCAGAATTCTGTAATAAAAAAATAAACTTGTAAACTTCTGGGAATTTTGATGTGAGTAAATGAAATGAGTTTTGGGGTGCATTATAATTAACACATAATAGAGGGAGTCATTGTAATATATCTGTACATGCATACAACAATTTGGCCAATTTCATTCCCCAGTATCTCCCACATGAAATTTTTTTAAAAATTTATTTATTTTTATTTTTTAAAGCAGAAGAATGCATTTCAAGTCATACTACACATATGGAGCACAATTTTCCATTTCTCTGGTTATAAATAAGGTAGAGTCACATCATTTGTGTCTTCATAC
Organism: Geosciurus inauris; assembly: GCA_004024805.1. Classification (NCBI taxonomy): domain Eukaryota; kingdom Metazoa; phylum Chordata; class Mammalia; order Rodentia; family Sciuridae; genus Geosciurus; species Geosciurus inauris. The sequence continues at coordinate 28,114 of PVHX01008939.1, forward strand.
ATGTACCTAGGGTAGTGATGTCCATCTCACCACAGTGAGTTTTTAATGAGTAAAGCACAGCATGTTCATGTGTGTGTGTATGTGTATGTGTGTGTGTTATGGGATGCTAGGGATCTGAATCTAGGGTTTTGCACATGCTTCATGCTAGGCCAGTGCTCTGCCACTGAGCTATATCTTCTGGCTCTTTTTATTTTATTTTGAGATAGCATCTCCCTACGTCACCCAGGCTGGCCTAGAACTGTGATCCTCCTGCCTCACCCTCCTGAGTAATTATAATTATAGGTGTGTACCACCATGCCTGGTCACAGCATTTTATTAATAATTCACTGCACTAAACTCTGAATAATTTTTAAAATATACCTCTTGTCCATGGTCGCCTATATTTATCATCAGTAACTCCTTCGTAATTTTCCTCTTGATATAAACAGGAAGGGATTCGAAGCAATAAAGCATCTCTGGAAAACTTCTTTCTAACAACACTCTGTATAAGAAGGTAAGATTATTAACACACTATCCATATTGAGAATATTAAAATATCTCAATATAAAGTATATATATATACATATATAAAGTACATAATATATATGTACTTTCCTAACCTGTAAAATTGTAAAACCTGTTGAAGTAATTATAATGATCAAAGAATATAATTCACAGAAGAGCAAAGTATCTGGCCCATCATAAGTGGTTAATACATGCTATTACTGTTATCTTATAATAAAGACAACTAGGATTGCTTTTTCAACTATAAAGAATTAACAGACACTCCCCACTTGCCAAGTTCCATTTTTTCTTCTGATAATTTCAGATTCATTATAATTGTTTAATTATTTTAATGTAACAATTTTCTTCCAAAGTGGAATTTTAAACACATATTAAAAGTGGAAAGTAATTTTCAATGAAAGCAAAAATAATTAGAGTAAGGATTAATTTAAGGATTACTGTAAACCATCATATACTGAATGCAGATAACATTTTTTAGAACATAATTCTAGTAAATAGATAAAAAGCCAGTAACATTACCTCATATAAATAGTCTATTGCACAATATTTCAAAGCTGGAAACATATCTTGTTTCTTTAAAAGCAATACAAATTTAAACATCTGGAAATACAAAATTAAATGCTGGTAAATAGCAAAGCCAAGAAGAGAAAATCTCTCTTAATCACAAGACTTTTTTTTCACTCATTTAAAAAAAAGGTTCTGAATGATAAAATTATAACATTACTGATTTTAAATCTAATATGAAAATATTGTGTATTTCTATAAAATTATTTATACATTTTTCCATATTGTTTAACCATACAGTTGTTGGTGGGTTTAAATGTATTTAATGTGATCATTTTGTTGCAGAGGAGACTGGAGTTTCAAAAACCTGCAGAGTGGTTTTCTCGGGATAACCCTGTTTCTCTAGTGGTCTCGAAATTGCATAACCAATGGCAATATCGGAGCCCATCTTTTTTTTTGGGCAGGGGGTGTGGGAGATTGAACTCAGGGGCACTCAACCACTGAGCCACATCCCCAGCCCTATTTTTATTTTATTTAGAGACAGGGTCTCACTGAGTTGCTTAGTGCCTCGCTTTTTGCTGAGGCCGGCTTTGAACTCGTGATCCTCCTGCTTCAGCCTCCCGAGCCACCGGGATTACAGGCATGCACCATTGCGCCCAGCTCTGAGCTCATTTTATAGTAGTGGGTGGATAAGAAGAAACATAAATTGTTTTTATTTTCTAAAACCAAAGACATGACGAAAACAAACAAAATCATGGTGAGAGAGACGGTACTTTTAAATGATCAACTTCTGAATTGCAGCAATTCCTCTTTTTTTTTTGCTTACCAATTCCTAAAGATATCTTTCTCATGTGCTACTTCCTGCTGGTTTCTATTGGGCCCAAATGGAAATGCATACAATTAGGTCGGGTTCTTGGGCTCAAAGCCTGGGAAGTAAATTTTCCCAAGTTATTTAAAATCCACAGAGGTGCGTGAATCTTCAAGCTGGCTTTTCTCCTACTCTCACTATTCTAAGGCATCTGAAACCTCCTCCCCTTCCTCACTCCCTCTCGTAAAAACTACATTTTAACAATGTAAAATGACAGAAGTGCCCAGATTAATTTGTTTTGTCATGTTGTTTAATCCATGCAACTTCCAGTTGGTGGGTTGAAACTCCACTGGCCTTCACTGGCTGTGCCCTTCACACCCGCTTTCCTCGCCTAATTAGGTTAGGAGGACGCTAGTTCTAGGCTTTTGTCCCCACAGGGCCCCCATCAGCCAGGCCTCACAAATCCGTTTTCCAGAAATTTCTGAGCTGCCCTCTTTGAGCCCCACCCTGATCTCTGCCTACCTTCAGCTAGGGACCATCTCCCCCCAACAGCCCCATCCCTTTCCCCAGCCTCTCAGGGCTTTTACCTGAAGTAAAAGCTTTTGCTATGGTTTTCTCCTCTGAGGAAAATTCCCCACCCACTAAACACGTGACTTCGGACGCTGAATTCAGCGCTTCCATTGGCCAGGACAGGCCCCGCCCCTGGTGCAGCTCACCCCTCGGCTTCCGGCGGATGCCCACAGTCTCGGGCGCCCAGTATATTGGATCCCCGTGTGTAGCGTCTAGTTGGCGCCAAGGTCCTAGCGCGTGAGCAAAACTTTGGTGGCACTGGGCGGAGTGTAACGGTGGTAAAGGCTGGGGAGGTTAGACCCAGTCAGAAAGACCCGAGGGTCTGGGCTTATTAGTTCTGGGTAAACGCAACAGGGCCAGAGGGAGGGCAAGGGCAGAAGCTTTCCAGTGGCAACATTGAGAGGGTTTAGCAATAAAATGGATTCAGGGAAAAGGAGAGCAAAAGGGAAGCGGCAGGCTTGCTTGAGGTATCTAGCTAGGTGATTGTGTCTTAATGGCGGAAGCACATTTGAGGAGGGACAGAAAGATACTTCGAATTGGGACAGGTGGATTTTATACCTTGATGGACAGACAGCCACGCCCTCCCACATTCTCATTTAAAGTCGCTAGACCTAGCTGAAGAGGAAGAACTGTACTTTTCTCTGTGTTTTTTAATTCCTGACTTGTTTTCCATGACATGGCTTGGCACCGAATTCTTTCCTAGAAGCTTTTAAGAAGTAGCCTGCATTTATTTGTTTTACTAGCACACAGTTGCCTTTTTAGTTGATTATTGAAATACTGGAAAACGTTACTATTTACAGTTATCACATTATTCACATAACTCACATTACTTTCATAAGTTGCCTACTTCATTCTATTTTGTACAAGTTTGTGCAGTTTGCTCCAGTAATAGAGATTGAAGTTGGGCAGTAGTTTTACCGATGTTCACTTGCCATTGACACACATTAATCATTTTGTATTCTTAAATATATGTGTACATATATATTTTATTATTTTTAAATAATTTTGTAAAAGTAACATACTCACTGTAACCAATAAAATCAGCCAAAGATTTATGCAGGAAAAGTAATCTCCGTTTCCACCCTGACTCCCAGGTAACCAATATTAATAATTTGACTTGTATCTTTTCATTCCTTCTCATATGTTCATACCTTGTCACAGGTACCTTCTCATGTGTATGGATAGGTATACACAGAGTTGGCCAGTGATATTAAAATGAGTAACACTTTCTGCACTAAACAACTATCTTATTATGTAGATATAACAATTTCTTAGTGTAATACAATACTTTACAATATGTGCCACAGTTTATCTAAATATTCCACTATGAATAATTAACAGATTATTTCCAAGTTTTTACCTTGACAGATATCACAATATAATTCTTGGATATTTGTTTTCAAATAATCTTTATGGCATAGATTTGGTTTCGGTTTACTGGCTCAAGTTATAAGAGCATTTCAAATTTAATAAATATTGCCAATTTACTTTCTAGAATTGTATAGCATTTTACATTAATAATGCTGAGCAGGATCATTTTCTTGAATACACAACAGTACTGAATATATTGTTCAGAAGTTTTTGCTGATCCAATACATTGATTAAACTATTTCATTTTAATATGTATTCCTCTGATTATTGCTTAAATATATTTTAGATGTTTATGAGTCCTTTGGATTTCTTATTCCATGAATTGCCTAATTATATATGTGAATGTGGTGAATATATATATGTATTTATATATATCTGTCTGTAAGATCAGGTAATTTTTCTGTTGGGTAGGTTGTCTTTTTGAAAATTTTGTATATGCCATATTTATTAAAATCAGATTTGACTGTATAAGTAACAGAACATTCCAAAATGTAAAATTTATTTTTTTCATGTAAATAAAGTCCAGAGGTAAGTTCAGGACTGATGTGGTAGCTTGGTCCCACAGAATTCTCAGGAACTTAACCTTCCTTCCAACTCATTTGTTTGAAATTTCTTTTGTGGTCTCTGTTATTATAGTCTTAGGTGGGTGTTTCAGGCATCAAGATAGAGGAAAAAATGAAAAAGAGGAGAGGCTATGTCTCTTTGTATATCTGTAATTTAAATTATGAAATATAATATTCATATAGAAAAGTGCATAAAGTCAATGTGTAGTTCTAAAACTTATTTTAAAGAAACACCTATGGAACTTCCATTACAGTGAAGAAACAGAACATTACAAGCATTGCAGAAGCCTGTGATTCCTTTTCTAATCACAACTTTCTCTAGAGGAAATCTCCCTCTACACCTAGAGATTACTATAATCCTGACTTTATAGTAATCATTGCCTTCCTTTTTTGTAAAGATTTCCACCCAAGTATGCATTTCTAAATGACACGGTTTGCCTGTTTTTGAATCTTTGTGTTTGTGTTGTTCGGGTTCTTGCTTTTTCTATTCAGTGGATGTTGATATATAGATAGATAGATAGTATATATGTATATATACACATATATATCTCAACATCCCTGAATAGAAGAAGCAGGAAAGATGGTAGAATGAGATGAACATCAATGCCCTAGGTACATGTATGACTGCACATATGGTGTGACTCTATATTGTGTATAACCAGAGAAAGGAAAAGTTGTGCTCCATTTGTGTACAATGAATCAAAATGCATTCTGCTGTCATATATACCTAATTAGAATAAACTTTTAAAAAGAATATGTATACATACACATATATATTTCAATTTCGCTGGTGCATAGTACTCTATTGTATAAATATACCTCAATTGGTTTACTCAGTCTACTTGATGAATGCTATAGTTTAGATCTGAAGTATCCCCAAAGGCCCACTTGTTAAAGGATTGGTTCCCCCATTTCATGGGAAGTAGTGGTACCTTTAACAGGTGGGACCTAATGTGAGGAAGTTAGGCCACTGGGTGTATGCCCTTGAAGGGAATATTGAGATTGTAACCCTTCCTTTTCTCTTTTGTTCCCAGCTATAAGGTGAAGAGCTTTGCTCCACCACAAGCTCCCCACAATGATGTGTTGCCTCACTATATGTCCCAAAGCAACTGGACTAACCAATGGATTGAAACCTTCAAAACTGTGAGCCAAAATAAACCTTTCTGCTTTTCAAGTTTATTGTCTTGTTGGTATTTGTTTTCAAATAAGCTTTATGGCATAGATTTGATTTTTGGTTTGACTGACACTATGGATCTTGAGATTATTACAATTTGGGGCTATCACACACATATATATTTCTCTAGAATATAAATTTAGGAAAAATTTCTGGATTATTGAATATGCATATCTTTGCATTTGTTCAATAAATGCCAAACTGCTTTCCAAAGTGATTGTACCAATTTATACTCCCACCACCAATGTTTAAGACTTCCTATTGCTCTCCCTCCTCACCAACCCTTAGTAATTTAATACTTTTAAATTTTGAGAATCTAGTAAGTGTCCAGTTGTCTCTTAGGGAAAATTCGAATTAGCTCCCATACAACACTTCTGCTTACATCTCATGGGACAGTCTCTGGTGATATGGTCATGCATGGCTGCAATAAAAGCTAGAAGATGCAGTGTTTATTATGGACAGTTATGTGCATGGTTACAACGTGAAGATTCTATTAATATAAGAGGGAAAACAGATGTTGGAAAATACACTGCAGTCTCTTACATTAAAGATTATACTTTTTAAAAAATGAATTTGTTTTTTCTATTTGTATTTTTTATTTTTGTGGTGTTAGGGACCGAACTCAGGACCTTGAGCATATAAGGCAAGCACTCTATCACTAAGCAACATCCTCAACCCAAGGATAATACTTTTGTAAAAGCTAAATTGTATTTACATTTATTATGTGCCAGACACTATTATAAACACTTTGCAACAATTTATAAACTAGATCAGTTTACAGATATTACAAACCCCAGTTTATGATGAGAAAACTGGGAGATTGAGAGCTTAACCATCTTGCCCAAGATTAGCTAGAAAGTATGGGACAGAATTACAAACACAGGCAGTCTGACTTCAGAGCCCAAGCTCTTAACCAGGCCATACACTCTTTGAAAGGCATATTGCTGTTGATCTGCCATATTATTTGCAAATATTTTCTCCCTATTTGTCTTTGTAAGTTTCTTTGTACATCTACTAGGGATTTTACCATATCCAAATCATCTATTTCTGCATTATTATTTATAAAATTTTATATACGAAGACAATCTTAGAGTAGTTCATTTTCCCTGTAAGTTTTAATTCGCATTACTTATGCCTTTGTTACTTTGAATCTAAATGGAAATTAAATAAGTTCAGATAACTTGAGTATAAACTAAGCTGAGGAAACATAATGGAAGGGAAGGAACCCCTGTATTGTCCAGACCTATTCCTTGCATTTGTGGAAGTCTCTTATAGTGATACTAGGTTTCATTATGATGTTCACATGCTGTGCTATTGTACCCCAGAAATAATGTTTACTGTTACTGAGAACATACTTTGTGCCAGACACAACACTAGGCACTGGGGATGAAAAATAAGGAAAACAAGTCTTTACCTTTAAGAAGCACATACATTCTTGCTTTCCTTTTTCATCCCTTCAGACAATTCTCAACATTATTGCCACAAATGATATTTTTAAAAAAACTGATTGAGAATATAATTTCTTGGCTGAAACTCCTTCAGTTCTTTACCACCTAAAGCATAAAATCAGGAATCCTTAGCATGGAATATCCCTAGAGCATAAAATCCTGAACCATTGGCCATTCTTTGAATATTTCTGATTCTCTAACTCCCAAGTCTTTGTTCCTGCTGTTTTATTTTGTACTCCAATCACATGTTGAAATCTTATTCTACAAAATTCAATTCAAATATTTTCTCTTGCTGATGCTTTTTTTAAAAATTCTTTTTGGTTGCTGATGGACTTTTATTTTATTCATTTATTTTTATGTGGTGCTGAGAATTGAACCCAGTGCCTCACACATGCTAGGCAAGTGCTCTACCACTGAGCCACAACCCAGCCCCATCTTGCTGATACTTTTGGTAAGAATTGTTATTGGTTGTCATTCCTACTGTTTTTCTTAATATCCCACTGTGGGCGGTTTTCTTACTTTGCACAATAATTGTTTTGTTCTTATCTGCCTCACCCACCAAACTGTTATCTTCTTGAGGTCATGGGCCTTGGACCATGTCGTAATTATCTTTATATACTTTAGTAACTAGCACAATGCCTTATCATTGTGCTTTAGAGCAAGCACTGAAATGAATATTTATTTAAATTCATTTCTTAAAGTCTGTCACTAGGTCATTTTGAAATACTACTTTTTGCATTGTCTGTTAATTGTATGTTTTCATTGTTTTGGCAGGGACATCAGTGCTTATAAAATACTGCACAAACATGCACATGTGCCTGCCAAAGTATTCACAGCCTGAGTATAATGGATAATCAACTTGGGTATTGCATATTAGCTCAAACCAGATCATGCAGAAAATCTGGACACATGGAATGAAAACAGTATTTTAAAAATGTGTTGCATAAGTAATTCATTGTCTTGTGAGTGCTAATTTATAGGTGTAACTTCATGTACTATCTTGTGATCATCATGAAGGGATTGTTTTACATCAGTTCACTAACAACAAACATTTCAGCACAACATTCAATCTAGATAATTAATTAAACTAGATAATTACTGCTGGCAAAGAGCTGTGGCATCAGCATGTAAAGAAATTTTGCAAGTATAGAAGAGAACTCTAACATTTCATATTCATGTAATTTACCTTTTTTTAAATGCAAGAAACCACATGTCATTATATCCTATTTTTATAGCATTTGCCTCCGCAAACACTATCACTTTCTCTTACATGTTCAACTGCCCAACATTTTTCTGATTAGAAACCATCTCACATGGTGTTGGATCTTTTACACACATTGAAAATTTCACACAAGCTAAGATAAGGATAGAAAAGATAAGGATAGATAGGATAGAAAACTTTACCCATGTTTGCCCTTAACTGTGTAACTCAGAAGAGCCCATTGATTGGAATAAGTAGTGATAATTGGTTCATCATTTTCTTTGGAAAATAGGCTAATTCTACATTTTAACATTTCCCTAGATCACAGTTATCCTAAAATCTCTCATACTTTATAGTCTAGAGAAGTTAAGTGATTTGCTCAAAATTACCTAGGCAAATCTATAACTCAGATCTTCTGATTAATACCCAATGTAGTCATTCACTAACTGATTTAGTCTTTTTTTTTTTTCTTGGTGGTACTGAGGATTACACCCAGGGATGTTCTACCACCTCCCCAGCCCTTCATTTTAAATTTTGAGACAGAGTCTCTAAGTTGCTCAGGCTGGCCTCAAGCTTGTGATCCTCCTGCCTCGGCCTCCTGAGTCACTGGGATTACAGGCATGTTCCACTGTGCCCAGCCTATTCATCAGTTTAAAAAAAATTTTTTTTTTAGTTGTAGACGGGGGGATACAATACCTTTATTTTATTTATTTTTATGTGGTGCTGAAGATTGAACCCAGTACCTCACATGTGCTAGGCAAGTGCTCCACCACTTGAGCCACAACCCTTAGCCCCTTATTCATCAGTTTTTAAAGGCACATATTATGTGCAAGGAACAAACCAGTTGGGAAAAGCAAATGGATTCCACTCTGTCAATGTGTCAGGGAAAATAAGACATTTATATCTATTGCTTCGTGAGGAAATTAATGTCATGGGAGTATGGGAATATAAAAAGGGAAATAATGCTTTATTAGTTTAACTGATAAGTTGTAGAGATACCAAAGAATAATTGAATAGATAATTCATACTTTGCCAGATTAACAATACTTACAGGAAATCTAGCTGTTTGGACTATAAAACCCATAATATAGTACTACTGTGTGCCTAAAATAGATAAGAAAGCAGGTAAAGAGTACATCCCCCTTGAGTTCAATGTCTCATCTGCACTTACCTCTTCCACAATTTAGTCATAAATTCTTCCTTTTATGTACATCTTCAGATTCGCTCCCATATGTAGTAACAGCTTTTCTCTGTGCCTAAAAAGTGTTTCATTGTATTCTATCCCAAAGTAGTCTCCAAAACTCTCATTTTGATCCTTCTGCTTCTTATCTACAGTACTATAATTTCTCTGAGCTGTTCTTCTAGCCTCTAATCTAGTCTTCATAGTGCTATAAAACTTAGATAATGTCCACTACTATTCTCAGATTATTTTAGTAGCTAACCAATGCATATGCATAATATCTATGATACATTAAGCATCTTTAATTGACAAAGTACTAAACTGGGTACTTAAGTTAGTACTAATATGTTTAGTTTATACAAAACAGGTTTAAGTGACTTACTGAGAACTGTATAGCTAGGAAGTGAGGATCCAGAATTCAAACTCAAATTAGTCATATGCCAAAGTCCATACATGTTACAAAACTCTTCATTCCTTGAGGAACCAACTCAGATGCCTTAGCTTGGCCTTCAAAATGCATTGTAATGTGGCTCCAAACCTTTCAGTTACTTCTGACTTTCATTTAACTCACACTCTTATCAGATTACTGTTGTTTTCTCTGTACATTATTTGCTTTCTTTTCTTCTATTTGCTTCCCCTCATATATTACTGTCTATATGATCCTTTTCACATCTATAGGTTCAAAAACCTGTCTTCCAAAACCCAAGTCAAGTTTCTTAACTTAATTCCCTGATTTTCTCTGATCCTTTCACTTTTTTTTCTGGCAGAACTTTTCTCACTTGCAAATGTATGTATGCTTTTTTGCTCTTCCTCCACTCTTAACCTCCTTTAAAATAGTAAAATTGCTATGAAACAGTAACATTTTTATGTAGCACTTAACATATATGAAAGAGTAAACTCATACATGTTAAGAACCTGGCAAAGAATGTTTGTTTGCTTGCTTGGTTCTAATCTTCATAACAACTCTCTAAGATATTATTATACTTTACTAACAGATAAGGAAGCTGAGGCTCAAAGAAGTTAAGCAACCTGCCCAGGGGCACAAATGTTCTAGGATGACCCAAGCTCCAACCTGAAAGTTCTATCTTCAGTTGAGATTCTTCCTATTATAGTACCTATGGTTTCAGAGTCTTTTCCCCTCTCCCTCCATAAATCCTAACTCTTCATCTTGATCTTAGTAGTTATGGAATAAGTATTGAACCAATGACTAAATGTATGTTAAGAACACATTCTCTCAGGTTGAGAATCATGATTTCTTGGTTACCAAAAATAAGAGTACTCTAGGATATGACTCGTCCTTACACATAATATTATTGTTCATTTAGGCAGAAGGAAAACAAACCCTCCCATTATGATAAAATATCTTAGACAACATTATATTGAGGTCTGTATTATCCAGTTAAGAACACACCTTTAACAAACAATTTTTTATGTTATCTAAAATCAGTTGGTAGGGGCTGGGATTATGGCGCAGTGGTAGCGTGCTCGCCTAGCGCGCGTAAGGCACTGGGTTTGATCCTCAGCACCACATAAAAATAAAATAAAGATATTCTGTCACCTACAACTAAAAAATAAATATTTAAATAAAATAAAATAAAATCAGTTGGTAGTAAGAAAGTTTAAGGAATACTTTTTATTATTCATTTCTCATTTTTATGTAGTAAAATTAATCATTGTCTTCCTTACTGTTTCTGCTTTTAGGGCCATGTTCAGAAAAAACATGTCCATCCTAAAAATTATATAAATATTCAAATATATTTTCTTCTGTTTCAATCGTGTTATCCTTTACATCTAGAACCACTAGGACAGTGTGTGTGTGTGTGTGTGTGTGTGTGTGTGTGTGTGTGTGTGTAAGGCATGAAATATATTTATAATTTAATGTTTTTTCTATATTAGTTTAGTGAATTATCCCATCACTATTGATTTCTCCTTCTGATTTTAAATTACATCTTTGTCATATATTCCTGAATGCTAAATTCACAAATATATGTACATGTATATTTCCAGATTTTTAAATTCGCTCTGTTGATGGTTTATTCCTGAGCTAATACCACTGTATATTATTAAAATTTTAATTTCTGGTATAGCAATCTCATTCACTTCTTTTAAAAAAATTTCCTTGCTACTACTAAGAGTTATTCTGAAAAATATGCATAAATACTTTGTCAGGATCCCACATTTATTTTGCTAGGATTCTAATTGAGGTGGAATAAAGTTATAGATTTATTTGGAGAATTGACATTTTAATATAGAGTTTCAAAATCAGAGGACCTGATATGATGTCTATTTACTCAGGTCTTTTCTCGTATCTCCCAGTAATTTTGCAGTTTTCTGTGTACATACATTTGTGTTTGTGTGTGTAGGTATGCACACTTCTGCAGAGTATTGTAGAACACATATGCTAGAATCAAACTACCTGGGTTCCAAACCCAGCTTTGCCATTTACTTGCTCTGTGGTCTTGTTCTTTCACCTCTGTGTGTTTCAATTTTCCCCTCCTGTAATATGAGGGATGAAAATAATAGTGCCTCCTAGAGTTATTTGAAGGTTAAATGAGTTAATTTATGTAAAGTTTACAAAATAGTCTCTAGCACATAGTACGTGCCATACATACACTACCTGTTTTTATATGTGTGTATGTCCTATACATGTTCCATATTTTATAAGAATTTATTATTTCTAAATGGATTATTTTCTTTTTAACAAGTGAGATTTTTTCTATTACTGGTTGTTATCATATTGATTCTCCTTATGGAGTATAATCTCAGTAAAACTAAACTGATATTTCAGCCTCCAGAGGGCTCCCCATTCCTGTGAAATACTGTTATTTCCACTAGTTTTTTTTTCCTAAGAATTTTATTATTTAGAGACTATCTCCCAAATTAACAAGTGAATTATAACTCCAACAGAGAGTATGTGGAATGTAGCCTTTAAATCACCTCTTTAAATGCTCCCTGTTCCTGCAGATGGGCAGAATCACAACCCTCGAGATAGGAGTCCCCTGTGTTTCTCCTTTGCTAGCAAAGCAATAAAACTTCTTTTTCCTTTTTCTCCAAAAAAAAAAAAAAAAAAAAAAGAACTTTATAACTTAGAGCCAAATGATGAAACAGAAAATGTGTAGCTGATGCTGTTGAAAGGTCAAACGTGATAAGTAAAATCAACAGCTGGTCCATTGAAAATACTAAAAGAATGATGATATACAGGCAAAATCTGCAAAAAAAAAAGAAAGAAAACTTGAAATCAACAGAAGAATATAACATGTAAAGAGAAAATTTTAAGTTTATAAGAATATTCAAAGTTTAAAATACTAGTAAAATAAATGAAATTTTGATGAAATATGATATTTATTTTTATTTTATTTTATTTTTATTTATTTTTCTCAAAAGTTGCATTTTAATACATGTTATCAAACATAACAGAAAAAAAACATTTTCAGAAGCTGTACACACTATTCACTGAAAATATTTGTTGAGGCAAATAGAAAAAAAATTATTACAATCATAATTTTTCTGAAATATGATATTTAAAATATGAATACTGATAGGAACCACAAAAAACTTGAAGAAGAAGTGGGAAATGTTATTAAAGTTCCACCTCTGAAAAAAGTACTAGGTCTAGATGCTTTGAAACATTGATTTGTATGAGAAATTTTAAGGATAATTTTAGTCACAGAACATTGGAAAAGGTGGAAAACTTTATAATATACTCTATAAGGCAGACATAAGCATGAAAACAGATTAGGAGGGCTGGGGTTGTGGCTCAGTGGTAGAGCGCTTGCCTAGCACGAGTGAGGCACTGGGTTTGAGCCTCAGCACCACATAAAAATAAATAAAATAAAGGTATTGTGTCCATCTACAACTAAAAATATTTTTAAAAAAGAAAACAAATTAGGAATGCAAGAGGAAAACAACTTTAGACCAATTTTAATAATGAAAATAAATGCAAAGATTCTAAAACATTAGCAAACTGAACACAGTAACATTTTAAAAATTGAATGCATCATGAACAAATAGATTTTATTCCAGATATGCAAAGATAATCCAGTGTTTTAAGAGTTGCTTGTCATTTGTAGTTAGCCTACATTGCTTCTTTAATCATCTCTGCCTAGAACACCTTTTTACTTTTTTCATGCATCCAATAGACTCCTTAAATGATTAAAAAAAAAAAAAACAAAGGTGTCACCTTTGTGTAATCAAGTGTCAGACCCCTCTCCAGTTGAGACTGAGAAGCTGCTACTCTTCTCAGTGTCCATAGTACCTTTTGCTTACTTCTATTACAACACTTATCATATTGTTTTGTAACTGCTAGTTAATTTGTTTGGCTCTCTCACCAAACTTTGAGCTCTTGGAGATAAGATTCAATTTATTTGTTTTTTTTTTTTTTGATGCCTTGCACACAATAGTGTGCTTTAATAAATGGTTGGGTGACCAACACTATTAATGTGACCTTTGTTTTTGGCAGTAACTGTGCTTTTACTCTAAGCTGTCTTTAATCTTTCAAAGTAGCTTTTAAACAAATAATTCACCTTTTATAGATTAAATATGAATAATTTTGTAAAGGCTGGGAGGATTAAAGAGAAAGGTTATATGGTACTGATGAAATATTCTTAATAGATCAGGTCAAAATATGCCTTCATCATGACAATGAAAACAGGTGAAATTATGAACTTTAAGCAACAAATAATAACATTAAAGATGGCTGAATTTAATTATTAATGCATACATTTGTGTTCTATTATGGACCAGTGATATTTGGAAGAACCATAAAATGAAGACTTGTGTAATAGGAAATTATTATGTAATATTTACACATCTTGTTTTCTTTGAAAAAAATTGATAATTATACTGTTAAAATCAACATTTCCACCTATATTTTGTTCTATTACTCTAAAGCAGTTGGGGGCTGGGATTGTGGCTCAGTGTTAGAGCACTTGCCCAGTATGTGTGAGGCACTGGGTTCTATCCTCAGCATGGCATAAAAATAAATGAACAAAGTAATCTAAAGCAGGAGTTGGCAATCTATATATAGGTTGTATCTGTTTTTATAATGAAAGTTTTCCTAAAACACAACCATGCCCATTTATTTATGTATTGTCTATGGCTACTTTTGAAAATAGGGCTGCCTCTTCTTCAGCCCCAAGTCAAGGAATACAATATCATCATGAGGAGAAGGCAACCAGCATTTTTCAGCCTCCCCTTCCCACCTGCCAAGTTTTGAGTTGTATAGGCTAAACTTCTGGCAAATGTGCCAAGAAATTAGTGGCTCCTTTTCTCTACCAGGCTCCTATTCATCATGTAGAGACTCTACCACAAGCATGGCAGACCAAATCCCAGTTGGGAGCCTGATTACTCTTATCCCACCTTGCTCATAGGGTAGAAGTTCAGTTTGTGGAAATGCAAGTGTGCTACCTCCATCTAGGACCCCAATCTATAGAAGCAGGGATGTCATCTCCAGGCCATGATTCCTATCCCTATATCTAGCTCAGGGTCTCAGAGATTTTGCCTAGGAGAACAAAGAACACAGAGCTACTAAGCTCTCTTCAAATTAACTGTCTTGTTTGAAACTGAGAAAAGTGCAAGCCTAAGAATGCTCCCCCAAATCATCGAGTTTTTATGGTAAGCAATTAAGAGAAGAATTGTAGCTCCATTAAAGCCAAAAGCCAAACCATAGGTCCCTTTGTTAACCAGTGCAAACCAGGAAAAGAGACAGCTAAAGGCTGAGGCAGGAGGACTTCAAGTTCAATGCCAGCCTCAGCAACTTATTGAGGCCCTAAGCAACTTAGCAAGATCTTATCTTAAAATAAAAAAATAAAAAAGGGGCTGGGGATGTGGGTCAGTGGTAAATGCCACTGGGTTCAATCCCTGGTACCAAAGAGAGAGGGGGGGCCATGTGGCACATGCAAGTGATAGCTAAGAAGTACCCTCCTGGGATTACTACAAATTTTAAAGACTTGCCTGGAAACCTGCCCCTGTGAATAAGCCAAATTAGACTATGGAGCAGTTTGTGCCCAAGGATATAGTAGAAAGCAATAGCACAATGAATTGGCAATTAGAGGAAACTAAAAGCTGAGTATGATAATAGCAGAGGCAGAAATCAGGAAAAGAAACTGTCAGAGACAGTCCTGATAAGCCCATTATCAACCCAGGGTGACTAGTTGCATGCTCAAGTTTGTACCCTCTGAAGAACAACAACAAAGACTTCATATTGTAGGGAAAATAGACTTCACTAAAATAGTCCAGCGTGATCACTAAACTAGTGAGCAGCACACAACAGTAAAACAAGTCCTGGGGAATAGAGGATATATATATTATAGCATATATATATTATATATTATCGCAACTGTGGAGAGTTGCTATAATATATTACCTAAAATGTCAAGTTTTTAACAATTACAAAAAATGAGAAAGTAAAGAAACAGGATTCACACTCAGGGCAAAGGCAGGCAACAAACTGCCTGTGAAAGGGCCACATAGAAACATTTAAAAAAAGTGAGATGCAGCTCACCCAGTGCTTAGAGGGAACTTTAGAGTATTAAATGCCTATTTAGAAAAATATCAAACCAATAACTTTCTACTTCAATGCACTGGGAAATGAAGAGTGACTAAACCCCAGTCAGGCAGCAGAAGAAATAAAACTGAAATTGATGCAACAGAAAAGGAAAACAATGGAGAAAACAAATGAAACACAAAGTTGGTTTTTTAGTGTGGAGTGACATCAGCCACATGATAGAACAGGATGTTCCTGACTATATCTCCCTATGCAACAATAATCTGGCATCTATTCATGGACAAAAGTGCCTTTGTGAGAGCTTCAGGATCCAGGTGGAGCTTGCAAAAGCTCCTTAACCAAAGAGGACTGTTTCAAAAAAGCACTCCACACATAGGGTAGTAGGCTTGCTGACCACCTACCTATAAATAGCCTTGTACCCATGTTGGACTTGGTTACAGTGCTATTTGGTCTTCACACTGCAACCTACACCATCTACTATGGGACCCAGGAATGGTCACACCCATCTGTGCTTTAGGTAACAGGCCTACTGATCTTGGTCCTGGCCATAAATCCTACAGTGGCCTATGTCTTGTTCCCCACCATTCCCACTTGTGATCTGAGAGTGGTGGGAAACAGGACATTTTGTGTCTGCCAGGGACCCAAAGAGAGACATGCCCATATGTGCTCCTGGTTATAGACTGCCAGACGTTGGTCCCAGCTGTGGACCTTTAAAGACACACTCTGATTTGGTTCTAGCTCTGCTCAGCTATAGTCTAGTACCAATCCTGCTCACCCAGGGATCCATCCAGTGACCTGAGATGAGCTCTTCTCGGGACTTAGCAGGAGTCTTATCTTTTGCAATCCTATTTGTAGACCTAGAAGCAGACCCTTGTTCTCAGTGGAAGCTCTTCTGACCAAGGTCCTGTAGGCAGTACTGTCCACCTGGGGAACAGATAGGATCTATACTTATTTAGTCCCTAGTAATAGGCCTTCCAGCCATAGGTACCACTGTAGATCTAACAGAGCCACATGACCTAGCTCCTACCACACTTGACTGTGATCCCAGGGGCAATTCCATCTGACTGAAGACCCAAATGTCTTTATCTGCCTAAATCAGTCTGTAAAGATAGGAAGAGATGTTACTCCCTTGAATGCATAGGTACCAACAGCTAACTACACAGATTATTAAGAATCAGGCAAAATGCCTAACAGAATAAGGATAGAATTTTAAAGGCTTCTAGAGAAAAATGACAGGTAACATTTAGAGGGAAACCAATCTGAATCTCAGCTAATCTCTCAACCCAGACCCTCAAAGCTAGGAGGTCTTGGAATAACATATACCCAGCTCTGAAAGAAAATGGATGCCAGCTAAGAATACTATAGCCAGCAAAATTATGCTTCAGATTTGAAGATGAGATAAAAACCTTCCATGACAAACAATGGTTGAAATAATTCACAACTAGAAAGCTGGCACTATAGAATATTCTCAACAAAATTCCATGAAGATGAATGAAAAAAAAAAAAGTGAAAACAAGTAAAGTGAAGAACTAAACTAAAGGAATAGTCAATCAAAGGAGAAACTAATTCAAATTAAAAACCAGAAATAAACCAAAATGACTGGGAATACAAATCATATCTCATGTCGAGGAAAGGATTAATGAGACTAACTCTTGACAGACTCCACTGAGGTTGATGTGAACTAGGAATTACAGCTATAAGTGTCTCCAGTTGTCTGGAAAGGAAGATTCCTTTAGCAGCGCAGGCCAACTAAGGTAATTTCTGACCAGCTATTGACCCCAGTACCCACATTAACATGGGACTGACTTGTAGATGAAGCTCCCCTAAATAGGGTGGCCACCATGACAGTTCTGGAGAGGACCAACTAAGGTCAAAAACTCTACCACCCAATGTGAAGGAGGAGTTGAACACCTGATTGGCACACAGTACAGAAGTTGGTTTTCTGTTCTGGTATACCTCAAACAGTAATAAACTTGGAGACAGCATTGTCTCCTTTGTGTTCTCTGCTTGGAGAAGGCCCACTCTCTCAAGAGTGTTCTTTGCGTAAGCCTCACTTTCCTTTTAGTTTACTTTCATCTATAATAAAGTTTTCTTGCATGGCTTTTGGTGTTTGACTTTAAATTTTCTTTCATCAAAACACAAGAACTGAGCTTTGGAGTTCCAGGTCCCTGCTTTCCTGTGACAAATATGCATTCTACTGTCATGTATAACTAATTAGAACAAATTAAATAATAAAAAGAATCAGGCAAACATGACTAACAAAAAGGGGGAATGAATTGATGGGGACTAATAAAGTTTTAATAACTGACACCAAAGAAATGGAAGTCTACAGACTGCCTAAAAAATAAATCATATAATCATCTTAAACTCTATGAGATGCAGGAGAATACATATAGACAACTAAACAAAATCAAGAAAAAAATGCATGAACAAAATGAGAAGTTTAATAAGAAAATAGAAACCGTAAAAATCAACCAGAAATCTGGAGCTGAAGAATACAGTGACGGGACTGTATTCAATAGAGAGATTCAAGGGCAAATTCAATTATGCAAAGGAAGAATCATCAAAGACAGATCATTTAAAACAGGGGAAAAACAAGAAAAAACAATGAAGGAGATTGAAGAAAGCATATGAGACCCATGGGCACCATCAAGTGAACTAATACACATATTATTTGAGCCTCAGAAGGACAAGAAAAAGAAGGAAAGAATGCTTATTTAAAGAAATAATGGAGCTGGGCACAGTGGCTCATGCCAGTGATCCAACTAACTCAGGAGGCTGAAGTAGGAACATTGCAAGTTCAAAGCCACCCTCAGCAGTTTAGCAAGGCTCTAAGCAACTCAGCAAGACCCTGTATCTAAATGAAATATTAAAAAGGGCTGTGGATGTGACTCCGTGGTTAAGCGCCCCTGTGTGCAATCCCTGGTACAAAAAAAAGAAAAGAAAAGAAAAAGAAATAATAGCTAAAAACTCCCCAAATCTTGAGGGGTGTGTAGACAACCAGATCCATAAAGCTCACAAAATCCCAACCAAATCAACCCAAAAAAGATTATTCCAAGATATATTATAATCAAATTATCCAAAGTCAGAGACAGAATTTTGAAAAAGGTAAGCAAAAAGCAACGCATCACATACAAGGGGATGGATGCCCTATAGGTTATCAGTGGGTTCATCAGCAGAAACCTTAAAATTCAGAAGGAGATGGGATGACATATTCAAAGCACTGAAAGAAAAAATATTTCCTACAATACTGAACTTCGTCAATGAGATAAAGACATTCCCAGACAAACAAAAGCTGAGGGATTTTGTCCCCATTAGGCCTGCCTTACAAGAAATGCTAAAGGGAGTCCCTATAGTTAGAAAAAAAGGGACACCAAGTAACATGAAAACATATGAAAGTATAAAACTCACTGGTAAAGGTAAATATATGGTCAAATTTAGGAGACTCTGCTATCGTAATGTGGTATGTAAATCACTTTTACCTTTAGAATAAAAGTTAAAATACAAAAGTACTAAAAATAATTAGAAGCAAAAGTTTAACAATAATTTGTTAATGGATACACAGTACAAAAGATATAGAGTATGAAATGGATATCTGAAAATGTGAGGATGGAAAAGTAAGTGTACAGTTTTTGTATATGATTGAAGTTAAGAGGGCATCGGCTTAACGTAACTTATTATCACTATAAAATATTACAAGTAAGGCTGTGGTAATCACAAAGAAGCCTCTAGCAGATACACAAAATGTAGAGAAAGGAATAAAAGTATACCACTACCAAAAAATTAACAAATCACCAAGAAAGATAGCAAAAGTGGAAGAATGGACCAAGAAGTTAACAAAATGTCCTTACCTTTCAATAATTACTTGAAATGTAAATGAATTAAATGATCAAAGACACAGAGGGACTTAATGGATTTAAAAAGCAAGATCCAATAATATTCTGCCTACATGAGACTCATTTTATCCTTAGTGTCATACATGGGCTAAAACTAAAGAGATGGAAAAAGATATCTTATGCAAACAAAAGCCAAAAGAGAGCAGGGATTGATACTTACATCAGACAAAATAGATTTTCAGTCAAAATCTGTCATGAGACACAAAGAAAGTCAAAACATAATGATAAAGGAGTCAGTTCATCAAAAAGATATAACAATTGTAAATATATGTGTACCCAACATTGAAGTACATAAATTTATACAGAAAATATTAACAGAACTAAAGGAAGAAATAGATAATAATACAACAATAACAGAGGATTCAGTACCCCCTTTTAGCAATGGATAGCTCATTGACACAGAAAATCGATTGGAATCTGTGGGCTTAAATAACACAAGAGATCAAATGTGCCAAATAGATATATACAGAACATTCCATCCAAAGCAGCAGAAAACACATTCTTCTCAAATCCAAGGAACATTCATTAGAATAGATCACAAAACAAGTCTTAACAAATGTTAAGAAGATTGAAGTTATATCAAGTATCTTTTCTGCCCACAATGGTATGAAACTAGAAATCAATAACAAGAGGAAATTTGCAAACTTCACAAATAGGTGCAAGCTAAACATCATGCTCCTAAACAACCAATGGGTTAGAGTAGAAATAAAAAAGGAAATAGAAAATGTCTTGAGACAAATGAAAATGGAACTTATGAACACTTTCTTGTATTTCCAGCAGTGATGTAAGTTGCCAGCAACTGAATCACTGGAGAGTGTAGAATTAGTAGCTGCCTACTTATGTCTAGTAATAGTACCTTTATCTGTGGGGGTCCAGCCTCCCCAGGGTGTCAGGTCCTGAGGTGGGATGAGTGGTGTCGGCGAAGGCAGCAGCAATGAGACACAGAGACCAGGTTTGGTGCAAGGTGTGTCTGTCTAAGTTCAGACCAGTGCTTTATTTATAGTGATTTATGACCATTGATTAAAAGAAAAGAAAAGAAAGGGGGTTACAATTCATCATGAGTTATTCATAAACACAGAGTTGTCATCTATAATTTTTTCTTTACAAGAGATTGAACACAGGGATGTTCTACCAATGATTTACAGATCCAGCTATTTTTTATTATTTCCTCAGGGTCTCACTAAGTTGCCAAGCTAGTCTTGAACTTGCAATCCTTCTACCCCAATCTCCCAAGTTGCTGGTATTGCAGGCCTTCACCACCACACTTGGCTATACATTCTTTTCATTTTCTCCTATCAGTTATATAACCCTATTTTCTCATAGTCAATAGTCTATCTAAACTCCCTCTTCTCCTGTCTGCCTCAGAACACTGATTGATAGGTATGTCTCTTATGAACCCATGAGCCCTTAAACTGCAATGACTAACACCCCACTGAAACTGGGGTGTTATTCATTTATAAAACGAATAACATTTATTCAGTTTCTGAGTTTGGATTGGTCAACATTATATTGTGTCCCTTTGTGGGATTCAAAGTGATCTCTACCTCCACCACTATGGACACAAGTAAAGGTGCCTACAAGTAAAAGAAACTCTTTTGTACTCTGTAGTCTTCCCACAAAAAATGTTCTTCTGACAACAGTTTTGGTTGTCAAGTTAAGTCCTCTTGATTTCCAAACTTCCTTTTCCTTTGGTTGTTGTAGGGACAGACAAAGCAAGACGCCAAATAGGAAACAGTAAGCAGGTTTATTTGACTGCAGTCAATTCAGAGGGTACAGCTTTCACTGTAATCAATTAATTCCCCTGAACCCCAAGTTCAGGCAGTTTCAGAATTTCATACTCTGTGTATAAGGGGAGGTGCTCAAAAGTTCACAATCTGCAGAAGTTCATACAAAAGTAGCTTTTGCTTTTACTGTTCTGGGCAAGTTAACCCTTCAAGGACAGCACCTGAGAAGGGGAGAGCTTCTTCTCCCCTTTCTTTCCTCCCCCTGCCAGCTGTTACCATGGAGCCAATTAGTAATATCTTCTCTTATCTCTGAAATATAAACATTTCTGTGAAGCTCAGGCCCAAGGCCAGAGGCTTTGTTAAAGGATCAGTCCTTCTTGCTACACTTTACATTTGCAAACATACTTCCAGTTTAAAAATAAAAAAACTTATAAATCATTATATTGTTACTACACTAGATAGTCCAAAAATGTTTTTAAAAAATTAGTAAGGGGGCAGTCAGCACCTGGAGTGCTGATCTCTTTCAGGCTAGTGGCCAAGCAAGACAGAGCAACAGGAAATAGGAACTTTAACTACATTGAACTCTTTTGTAGAGACTCTTTTGCTGATAGTCCTAAGATCAATTATGGTGAAGATTTCTGGAGAAGTTTAATTAAGACATTCTGTAGAGGAGGGGGTGCTACTACATGGTCAAAGTTCTGAACATTTATGTGAGCATCCTTTTGTTGTTGGCTGCCTGGAGGGACATCCCTCATTTAGATGAATACTCAATTTTGAGTAAAAGAAATTTTCCTTATGAATACATGCAATGATGGGAAGTTCTTTCCCTATGAATGCAAATGTTAAACAATTACTACTGGGACTCCAGCTTTGTTTGTGGATAAAACGTATGGGCTCCTCCTTTGCAAATTTATGTCATGATAGACTAAAATTATTCATAATATTTGAAATTATGTTGGTCAATTTTGATATTTATTTTGATATGTTATTTTAGAATTGGTTTACTTGCATGCTTAATTAGAAGAAAGTTTATAAAACTGAATGACTTAAATGAAGAACATATCTTAATTGATATTTTGAGGCTACCAACTGTAATAATTCTACTATTGCTTTGGGAAACAAATTCACTGTTGTCTTTAAGAATTTCCAAATTGTAAAAATCCTCTGAGGTTTCTGAGAGTTCTTTTTCTCATTGCCTTGTACTTTATCTTGTTCCTTTAATTACTCCCCCCGATTTGTTCTCCTCTTTGCTATCATTTTGAGTTTCCTTTTTTTAAATAGTTCTCCTCTTTGCTATCATTTTGAGTTTCCTTTTTTTTAATAGTACTAGAATTGAATCCCCTCAAAAACCCAATTATGACTCCTTGCATTTTAATGGCCCCTTTAAAACTCTAACAAGGATAACTCTAAAACTATTATTTGTGTCCCTTGGACAAAGGCTAAATTATATGCTATCTCTAAAGATATTTCCAAATTTTAAAAAAGAGTTTATTAAATTTACCTGAAAATTTGATCTTTTACCTAAATCTTTTGTCCTAGATTTCTATATTTATATCAGTTATTCCACCTACTTGCAGAAGATGTTATGGCCAGGGAATGTACAATGCCTATTTGAAATGACCCTACTGGAGATTTTTCTAAAGTGGGTACAAGAGGTCAGGCAGAGGCTCAAAAACTAGCCCAAAATTTTCACAAATAAATTCTTATTCTGTTTCCCAAATGTTTGACTGACTCATTATCCAGTAGTGCATTCAGTGGCCAGATGAACCCATTTATAATTATTATGCCTAGTTTGAGACAACTTTCTTTCAAAATTCTAGAACGAAACACCTGGAAGATAAAACTAATAGCCTGTTCAATTCAAGTTTCTCAGCTGGTCTTTAGGATGATTTAAGCCCTTTAGATAAGATGTAGGCACTAGAACGGAGACCCTATGCCTAATAGAAGAAAAAGTAGGCCCAAATCTTCACCATGTTAGCTTAGGACCTGACTTCCTTAACAAGATTCCTAAAGTACAAGAAGTAAAATCAAGAGTCAATAAATGGGATGGATTCAAACTAAAAACTTCTTCACAGCAATTGAAACAATCAATAACATGAAGAGAGAACCTACAGAATGGGAGAAATTCTTTACCACACGCACCTCAGAGAGAGCACTAATCTCCAGGATATATAAGAACTCAAAAAAATTAACACCAAAAAACCAAATAACCCAGTCAATAAATGGGCTAAGGAACTGAACAGACACTTCACAGAAAAAAAATACAATCAATCAACAAATACATGAAAAAATGTTCAATATCTCTAACCATTAGAGAAATGCAAATCAAAACTACTTTAAAATTTCATCTCATACTAGTCAGAGTGGCAATTATAAAGAATACAAGAAATAATAAGTTTTGGCAAGGATGTGAGGAAAAAGTTACACTCACACATTGCTGGTAGGACTGCAAATTGGTGCAACCAATCTGGAAAGCAGTGTGGAGATTCCTTACAAAACTTGGAATGGAACCACCATTTGACCCAGCTATCCTACTCCTTGGTTTATACTGAAGGACTTAAAATCAGCATACTACAGTGATGCAGCCATATCAATGTTTATAGAATCTCAGTTCACAATAGGTAAACTATGGAACCAACCTAGATGCCCTTCAGCAGATGAATGGATAAAAAAAAAATGAGGTATATATACACACTGGGATATTACTCAGCCATAAAGAATGAAATTATGGCATTTGCTGGTAAATGGATGGAGCTAGAGAATATCATCCTAAGCAAAATAAGCCAAACCCAAAAACCCAAAGACTGAATGTTTTCTCTGATAATTGGATGCTGATCCATAATAGGTGGGGGGTGGGGAAGAATGGAAGAACTTTGGATTAGTCAGAGGGGAGTGAGGAGAGGGAAAGGAATATGGGGAATGAGATGGACATTATTACCCTATATAAATATATATGATTACACAACCCATGTGACTCTGCACATGTACAGCCAGAGGAGTGAGAAGTTCTGCTCCATTTGTGTACAATGTGTCAAAATGCATTTCTACTGTCATGTATAACTAATTAGAACAAAGAAAAAGAAAACATTTCCTAATCTGAACTCAAAAAAGCTTCAAGAGGTAGCTATTCTAGTTGAACAATTGTCCCAAACTCCTGCTCAAATATTTAAAGAAAAAACCCCAGGGAACAAAATGACCAAAAGTTTCTGACTCTCAAATTCAGGTTACTCAACTCTTGAAGCTTCAGATGAAACAATCGTTTCTTAAATGAAATTCTCCAAATGATGTTTGTTACCATAACAACAACAAAAAAATCTTGGGCATTTAAAGAGGGATTGTAAAAAGTTATAGTGTATATCCAATGCCAAGAGAAGAGCTTTAATAAACAGCCTCATATAATATCTTCCAATTTTGAACTTCAATGGAGTTGCTCCAAGAAATGACAGGGTATTTTCCCAACACAACAAACTCTCTAGGAAAGAGAGGTAATAATTGGGAATGGGTTGTTAGAGCCTTAGTTGATGTGAGAGACCTTATCTGTCCTTAACCCTACCAGAACACAAAAGACTGAAACAAAACCTAAGGATGATTTTATCCACTTCTTAGGAGGACCTGTCCCCCAATTATAAAGTGGACTTACGTGGCTTATATCTGGTTATGGACACGAAAGTTCTAAGGCTCCCTTCTGTTGGTAGCAATGTAATTATACTAATATGAATTAACCAAGTAGCACTTGCCACCTTAGGTGTTGCCCACCTGAGTACTGTGTCTCTATAATAACCTTTAAAACCCCTGATTATTCTAAATTAATTTGGAACAAAATTTCCTTGCATTTACTGGGTAGCATCTAATAGAACTCAATGACTCTGATCTGGGCTCTCCCGAGGTTGGGTAAGATGTTTCATTTGGGTTTTCTCTGGGAATGAGCATGTTTGATCCCCTCTGGATATGGTCCTACCTCTAGTTTTCAACCTCTAAAGGATAGATGGGTTAGATCAGTGATTCAATGGTATGATCATTTACTTTATGTGCCCATCCCTTGTTTATGGTCAAAATGTGGTAACCAGTGTAGAAGCATCAACTAAATTTATCCAACAAGACTTAACTGACAACCAGCAAGCATTAAATTTATCAGTACTGAAATGTCCTTAGTGGAAAAAGCAGTCTTACAAAACTACATGGCACTTAATATCACCACATCCCAAGGAAGAATTTGTGCTATTACTCTTATGGAATATTGTGCCTGTGTACCTAATGAACCATCAAATATCATCTACCTAGCAAATTTTATGAAGAAATACATTAATCCTTTAAGTTATCCTACCCCTGCTTTAGGAGACTAATTTAACAGGTAGTTTGGATGGTTCAAATTCTTAATAATGATGCTAATCTTTTTATTGTCTATATTTTCTGCAAGATCCTGACACATTGTGTAACTCACTGTCTAACCACTTCTGGTTAAGTAATGATTACAAAATGATTAGAGGCAATTGATTATTCTTACAGGGCACCCCCCAATGGGAAAAAAGTCAAGATATTACCTAAGCTCTGTTCCCTAATCATCTCTTTCTTGCTCACATGTGGGCTTTAAGGTCTCTATCTGTAGTTACCTCTTTTTCTCCTCTGTAGGACATTACTTCCTGGGAATGAGCCTTCCAGGTCTAAAGAACCAGCCCTATCAAAATCAACACACAGCCCAGAGATTGTGATAAAAAGAGGAAAATGTGAAAATAAAATGAAAACTAAGCAAACACCTATCCTCTCAGCTACTTGGGAGGCTGAGGCAGGAGGAACACAAGTTTGAGGCCAGCCTTAGCAACCTAGTGAGATTCTGTCTCTAAACAAAATTCAAAAAGGGATGAGGAGGTAGTTAAGTGGTAGAGAGCTGGCCTACCATGCACAAGGCCCTGGGTACAATTCCCAGCACCTTAAAAAAATAGAACTATGATGAAAATAGCATTGAAAGAGCATATCAAAAATGCAGTCAGGAGTTAGGCATGGTGGTGCATACCCGTTATCTCAGCTCTCCAGCAGGAGAGAGGACTTATGCACAGTTCCAGCTGCTACCTAGGAATGTGAACCTTGGCCACCTCCATCTTTTGACGGTAGCTGCCTGAAATGACTGGAACAACTGAACAATTACATTGTACCCAGAAGTTCAAAGTACACATCAAGATGTTATCAGACTCTTGGTTTATGGAGATTTCTAATTTGTTTATAAATTCATTTATCAATCATGTAGCCCCTGTTCTTTCTCAACACTCAATAGCCCATGTAATCTACTTTTCTTGTCTTTCTCAGAATGTTGTTTCACAGATATCTGAACCCATCTCCCCTGAACTGCAATTCCTAAGACCTCAGATAAATCTGTTATACTTATTTTAGTTTGGATTGATTGACGTTACTAATAAGTACTATTAGATGATCAAAAGATGAGTGCATCACAGTACATGATCTGGTTGAGTCCCTTCAGAAGAACATGAAGGGTAAATTACTGCACATGGGGATGTTAGGAACACTTTAAGGCGTAAAGTGGTTTACATCTGTACTTTGCATGTGGCCCTATTCTCCCTCTTTCCATTTAGCCAGTCCACAGAGATCACATCAAAACCAGCCACCAGTACCTGCTCTTATTATTGGTATTTGCCTCGGTTCTTAGCATTTGCTCACAATCCCCTTTCACACCTGCACAAGGATCCTGTTATTTTTGAGTTCTCAGCTTTCTGAACTCTCTGATATCTTCAGATTTATACTGTGATTTTCAGAAACTATCTCAGTCCTTCCTCTGACTGACTTTCTCATACTGTCAGTAATACTAAGCAACAGACTTTTTCTCTGTTATGGCTAAGCTACTGCTATATAATGTTTTGGGATATGAAGACTGTTTTCCTTTTGACTGTTGTGCTTTCTTGAACAAGTTAACCCTCTTGAGGTAAGTGGAGTGACAGCAATAGCTTCTAAAGGTACTGCTAGGTAGCCAAAAATAAAAATAAAATTCTTGGCTTTGAATTCTAATGTAGCCTCTTGAAATTCATAGCAAAGACAATTGGCTTGAAAGCAGAGACTTTTAAATTGCAATAGTTGAGCTGTTTGAAAGAAGAAATATTGCCCTGTGCAGTGGCACATACCTGCAATCCCAGCAGTTTGGAAAGCTAATGCAGGAGGATCCCAAATTCAAAGCCAGTCTCAGCAACCTAGCAAGGCCTTAAGCAACTTGGACAGATACCGTCTCAAAATAAAAAATAAAAAGGGCTGGGGATGTGGCTCAGTGGTTAAGGACCCTTGCATTAAATCCCCAATACCCACCCACAACCCCTCCTCCCAAAAAAGAAAGAGGAAATATTCTTAAGTTCATAAGCTTGGCTTTGAAAACCAACAGCCAAAATCTAAACATAAAGTTCAGACCATAATTACCAAACTCTGAAAGAATATATAATGGTATAAGAAGCAGTTTACCTGGGCAAAAGAATAAAATTTCTATCACTTGGAAGGAAAGGACATGAAGGAATGGTTTCATGGGTATGTTTTCTGTCCTTTGTACACTTCAAGCTACATCCTAACATAGAAGAAAATGCATTATCCCTTCTTCTGAGGTTCAGGGGTCTATCATGGCAGGAGAACCTCATCAAGCTCCACAGAGTATGGCTGATGGGATGTCACACTTTGTGATGAGGCCTTGTATCTAACAGGATTAAAGGGTAGTTACTTCTCATGGTCTGGCACACCCTTGCATATATCATTGATGACCTTCAAAACTTCCCATGCTATAGTATGATGATTCTTTAAAAATAAAAACGAAATAATCATATGATTCATCAATTTCACATCTAGGTATTGTTGGGACTCGGAAAACCATACTCCTAAGTGAAGATCTCAGAAGCAAAGTTTCTCTCTGACCTGTATCCTGCTCCTCTTTCTCCTCCTTCAAGGCAAGTATATATACCAGAATTTCTCTAACCCAAGACAAGTCATAGAGACTTCTCTGAAACAAGCCATCAGTCTAAAAATATTATGCTAATCTTCACTACCTTTCTTTCTTGGAGCTGATCATAAAGAATTTCTCTGACCTACTTTGTCTAATAGTGGATCATAAGACCCATACCTGAATGGAAGAAATGCCACCCAGAGAGGCAAAGAATCTAAACAGACAGGACTTGCTGGGTTTCTTCACTTAATTTATTAGCATTTGATCATACCCTTTTTGTTCAGTCACCTTTCTCTCTCATTGTTACTACTTCATTGGATAAAAATTTTATGATCTTCTGGGTCTTTGGGTTTTCATTCTAAAGTCTTCCAGGTCATGTACAACTATGATTAGATGAATCTGTTGTGATTTTTTCTTATTGGCCTGTTTTTTGGTAGAGAGGTGTTAGATTCTACCCTTTATAATAGGCAGGAAGAGAAACATTCCTTTTTCTGCCCCCATAGCTTATACCCCAAAGAATTGACAGTAGAGATATTTGTACACCCATGTTGATAGCAGAATTACTCACAATAGCTAAAAGATGGAAGCAACCCAAAATGTCCATCAACAGATGAATGGATAAACAAAAAGTGGCATATCCATATAATAGAATATTTTTTTCAGCCATAAAAAGAGTGAAATTCTGATACACTGTATCCCATGAATGAACATATAAAACATTAGGCTAAGTGAAATAAGCCAGATGCAAAAGAACAGCTACTGTCTGAGTCTACTCAGATGAGATATTTAGAACAGTCAAATTCATAGAGACAGAAAGTAGAATAGTGGTTTCTGGGAGGCTGCAGAAAAGGAATAGGGAGTTATTGTTTAAAGTAGTATACTGGGCTTTAGTTTGGGATGATGAAAAAACCATGGAGATGGATAGTGGTGATGGTTGCATAATAATGACACAGAATTGTACACTTAAAATGATTAAAAATGGAAAAGTTATATTGTGTATATTTTACCATAATTTTTAAAAATCAATTTAAAAATTCCTGTGACCCCCAAAAGGATGAAATGACTAAAAGTGAGGCCAGTGGACCTGGAGTGGTTATGACAAAGTGGTCATAGACTGGCTTATGACATCCTAGTGACTGGTAAGCCAAGGTGACACAGATCTTTCAGCATGGTTATAGTGGAGACAAGCAACCAATACTAGGGAAAATGAATTATTCATCTCAACAGAAGCCAACTAGATGGTTTACTGATGACCATGAACATTATTTCTTTTCACCAAAGTCAGAATGATAGATCACCAAGGTCTTGAATCATTCAGGACTTAGATTCTTCCTAAAAAGGGATGGGAAAAGGTAAAAGAAAAATGCTAACTTGACTATCCAAAAAAGTTGAAGTTTAAACTGAGAGTAACTAAGGTTATTTTGGATTACAGGATTAAGTTTTCTATTATCAGTGAAATAAGAATTCCTGAGCTAAAGTGAGTTTTAAGGAAAACATTTTCATTTTGCACACATGAATGTGTATGGCTATGAAACATTTTCCCATTACATTGCTATATGCTAATATCCTAAAACTAAGGTGCTCTTCAAATACACAGCACTAATAGGCTCTTCTGTGAGAGGGAGTTTTGCTTGGTTCAGATTACTGTATCTTGAGTTCACCATCTGAGATAGCTCCAAAGTCTCATTGACAGCCAACCTCTGGACCAACTCCAAAAGGTGGATGTTTGTTAAGCTGGATCTTTGGGGGACCTACTACAATTGAAAAAAAGAAAAGATATGACTTTCCAGGTCCTATGTTGCTTTTGAGAACATCTTTATACTATTTCAATTATTGGTGAACCCTTCCACTATCCTCTTCCAGAGGTTAATCATAATGATTTAGAAGGGTCTCCAGAACTAGTAGCTTACCCTTTGCTGCTACTGTGTTGAGTACCTCACATGATGATCCTGTATAGTTCTCACAACAAATCTATGAAGTAAGTACTCCTATCACTTGGATGTGGCAGAAAAAGAAACTGAAGGTTAATGAAAGTAGATAATCTGTTCAAGGTCACTTAGCTTTTAAGTGGCAGAGCTAGGAGGAACATAAACCAAACTTCATAGCTCAAGTTCTAATGATGACACTACATTACATCTTTTTTGGGGACATCCTCCTAAACTACTCTAAAAATCTGGCTTTATACATATCACTGACATGAATATTCCTGAACACAGAACTGGCTTACTGGCTAGATCTTTCTTTGAGGACTCACAGATTGCTACTGTTCCACATATACAAACAGCTTCTGCTTAATACCCACTAGGACATTCTTAAAATTGTGAAACATGACTTTCTTGAAATTATGGAAAACATTTAGTATATATTGGGATTCACTAGCTTTATGGAGAGTTAATTCCCCAATTCTATTCAGACAACCTCACAAAAGAGAATACTATGCAATGATATGCTATATCTTCAAAATATGAAAACCTCCCACCATCCCAAGCGTTTCCCACTTCCATACCATTGGAAGCTTTACTTCTATCGCTGTGGTATGGGGGTTATCCTGTCCCTCCAGGAACCTAATAACTGTGACTTCCACAATTACTTCATGTGAGAGTGAGAGTTAATGATTTTAAAGACTGCCTAAAGCACAAGACTCCTAAAGCACAAGAAATAGAAGCAAGAATCAATAAATGGGATTAATTCAAACTAAAAACTTCTTCTCAGCAAAAGAAACAATCAATGAGGTGAACAGAGAGCTACATTCTCGAACAAGTTTTTGCCACACGCACATCAGATAGAGCACTGATCTCCAGGATATATATAGAACTCAAAAAACTTAACACCAAAAGAACAAACAACCCAATCAATAAATGGGCTAAGGAGCTGGACAGAAACTTCTCAGAAGAAGATATACAATCAATCAACAAATATATGTAAAATGTTCAACATCTCTAGCCATTAGAGAAATGTAAATCAAACTACTCTAAGATTTCATCTCATGCCAGTCAGAATGACAGTTATCAAGAATACAAGCAACAATAAGTGTTGGCAAGGATGTGGAGGAAAAGGCACACTCATACATTGCTGGTGGGACTGCAAATTGGTGCAACCAATCTGGAAAGCAGTGTGGAGATTCCTTAGAAAACTTGGAATGGAACCACCATTTGACCCAGCTATCCCACTCCTCAGTCTATACCCAAAGGACTTAAAAACAGCATACTACAGTGACACAGTCACTTCAATGTTTATAGCAGCACAATTCACAATAGCTAAACTGTAGAACCAAGACCTAGATGCCCTTCAATAGATAAATGGATAAAGAAACTGTGGTGTATATACACAGTGGAATATTACTCAGCAATAAAAGAGAATAAAATTATGGCATTTGCAGGTAAATGGATGGAGTTGGAGAATATCATGCTAAGTGAAGTAAGCCAACCCCAACAAAGCAAAGGCCAGATGATTTCTCTGATAAGTGGATGCTGATACATAATGTAGTAGGGGAGGGCATGGGATAAAATGTAGAAACTTTGGTCAAAGGGGAGAGAAGGGAACGGATGGGACATGGGGGCAGGAAAGATGGTGGAATGCAATGGACAACAGTGCCCTAGGTACATGTATGACTGCACATATGGTGTAACTCTATATTGTAGACAACCAGAGAAATGGAAAGTTGTGCTCCATATATGTACGATGAATCAAAATACATTCTGCTGTCATATAAACCTAATTAGAATAAATAAAATAAAAATTTTTTAGAAAGAATGCTGTCAATTGGTTTGCAACTTTTGGCATCATCTCAGTGGGGGAAAAGAAAACCAAGGAAGTCTTGTTTGTAGTTGCAGGCAGAGTGCATATGTTAACAGTTTGACAAAGTAAAAATAAAAGTGTGAAGACAGATGGTGGAAGGGGGAAGAAAGAATACAGGAATTAATATAGGAATTGATATAAATGTAAGTGGGAGTCAATAGATAATGCCTAAAATTGCTAAATCAAGAAGAGGAAGTGTAAGAATGCACACATAACATAATGAAGATAATCAGTAAAAGTACTAAACTCTTAGAATAAGCTGCCTCTGGAGAACAGAACTGGAGGTAAAGTAGAGGAGTAGTGACTTTTTCATAAGCAAAACTATTTGATGAGCACATTAGTAAGTTATTTCAATAAAGTAAAAATTAAAAAGAAATTTAAATACATAGCAGCTGTACCACAAAATAATGCTTTCTCTTTGGGCCTGGGCTGCTCTTCATTTCTATCCAGAAGAACCCATACAGCCTGAACAAATTGCTGGGGACAAACTGGAACCATTAGGTATGTTTGATTCAAGAGAAGTTGTATCTATGGGATTTCTGTGGCCTTTTTTTTTTTTTTTTTTTTTTTTTTTTTGGTATTAGCTTTAACACTGACATTTTGGCACTACCATTATCAATAACAACCACAAATTCTCAGATCAACCAACACAGAGGTCAATGGTATTGGGATCCTTCCTATCTTGAGTGACACATTTGAATTTTTGCTTCCCTGTGAGGGAGCAGCAGTCAACAATCATTAGGATTTATTCTCTTTTTGGTGGGGGGTACTGGGGATTAAATTCAGGGCCACTGGACTACTGACCCACATCCCCAGCCCTATTTTGTATGTTATTTAGAGACAGGGTCTCACTGAGTTGCTTAGCACTTTGCTTTTACTGAGGCTGGCTTTGAACTAGTGATCCTCCTTCCTCAGCCTCCTGAGCCACTGGGATTACAGGCATGTGCCACCACTCCCGGCTAGGATTTATTCTTGATCATAAAGAAGCCTGGCCAGAAAATGTGGGTGACCTGGCAAAGATTTTTTTTAATATATAAATTTTAGTTGTAGATGAATACAATATCTTTATTTTATTTTTCTTATGTGGTGCTGAGGGTTGAACCCAGTGCCTCGCATGTGCTAGGCAAGTGTTCTAACACTGAACTCCATCCCTATCCCCTGGCAAAGATTCTGACAAGGATTTCCATTGTTCAGCCAAAACATTTCCCTTTAGATAAAATTTCTCATGGAGAGTAAATGCCTCTTGGAAGGAAATTAAAAGGCTAGTTGAAAGAGTAAAAGGAGAATTGCTCCCTTATCTCAGTATATATTTTAATACTTTTCAAATTTGGGACATGAGTTTTATTTTCTATCAAAAAGGACATGGAAAAACACTGCTTTATTCTTTAAATCTTAAATTTATATATTATTCATTTTTAGGACTCTCTCTCTAAGGATTTTTAGGCTGAGCAGGCCTTTTAGAGTCTAGGTCCAAAGACCTTGATGACAATTTTATAGTTGAAGGAGCCCAATAAATATTTGTGGACGTTGGTTGGTGGTTGATGAAAATGGTTATGATAGTGTCAATGATCAGATGAACAAGAGTCTGTTTTGTCACCCCAGAAGCCAATGCAGTAGAGCATTGTGAAGAGCCAACACCCTGATTTCTCCAGAATGGCATGTCAACAATGCCATTGCCAACGTCCTTGAAGGCTGGGCACTATGCTTAACACCAGCTATAGAGTCTCTTTCATCATATCATTCAGTCTCTCAAAGTGAGTTTTCCAGATATCTCATCAGACTTGAGAGCCCTGACTTAAATTCTCTCCACTCAGTAGTGGGTGCTGTGGTTGAGAATGACCCATGTATTTGGGAGGAACCTGAATTTCAGGGAGCTATAAATGCTCACTAGCCAAGCAAAGCATGAGGTGCAGAAAGCATGTCACTAAATTATGTGTTCTTATCTCTTCATTGACAAATACATCCACTGAAACATCGTCTGGTAATTGCAGACCTGCACTCAGGGGTTGTGGGAGAGGTATGGAAATCATTGCCACCTAGACATGCCATTTGCCCAATTAATCATGCATCAGCTGTCTGAATACAGCCTGGCCTAAGGCTGATTATGGAATTCCATTATAATTTATCACGAAGACATGGTATTTGTCACAGAGAATTCTTCATCCCTGCTCCTCCTTCCTTCTTCCTTCCTTCTTTCCTTTATCTTCCCTTCACTCACTAGACATCTTTTAAGCTGTGTGTGCCAGATACTACTCCAGTAAGAATTCAAAAATCTTATGCAAACTTTAAATTTAGGAACGTATGAAAGATGCCAGCACCAGGAGATGAGGTGAGTTTTTGTCAGACTCTACCAGAGGAACAAAAGAACAAATGTCAATTAAAACTGAGTAATTCCCATCTGATTGCATAAATACCTCTCATACATCTGATTTGGGTGATAGGATTTTATGGGCAATCATAAGTTTGAAGACAGAAATGTCCCCTTGCTTCATCTGTGCTGCCTGAGATGGTTGTACAAGTTGGGCCATGCAAAGGAGAGTCAGGGAAGAAATCTAGCAAATACTGTGTCACAGAATCATGAAGGTAAGGGACCAGAAGACAGGGCAGCTTTTTCTCATTTCCCCAAAGGTACTCTATGTTCTAAGAAGCAGATTCATGTTCTCTGATAGTAATTCTCTGGTGGGAAGGTCAGAGAGTTTACAAACCATTGTGGATACATGGCAGAGAGGAGCAGGCTTTACAAGGCAAGATGGAGAGTGCATATCACCATTCATGTCCAGTCCCCTGCTTTGAAACTTATGGTGCCAGGGTTTTTATGAATATATCGTGTAAGATCCTGAAACATGTCTACCTCGTGATTCTGACTTCATAATGGATCTTCAGTTTTCTTCTCAGTCACTCCTCATTAATTAGTCCTATTGATTTTTATCTCCCAAATAAAATATATCTCATAAAAGTAAATATATACTCTTCATCATTACTAAACTTTCATTTGGGAAAGTTCTAAAGAATTCCAGAGGGCTGGGGTTGTAGCTCAGTGGCAGAGCACTTGCCTAGCCTGTGTGAGGCACAGGGTTCGATCCTCAGCACCACATAAAAATAAATACATAAAGTAAGGTATTGTGCCCATCTATGACTAAAAAAAATTCCAAAAAAAAAAGAATTCCAGAACATTGCTGGGTGCAGTGGCAACACACCTGTAATCCAAGAGGCTTGGGAGACTGAGGCAGAAGGATTGCAAGTTCAAAGCCAGCCCTCTGCAACTTAGTGAGGCCCTGAGCAACTTAGTGAGACCCTGTCCCAAAATAAAATATAAGAAAGGCTGGGGATGTGACTCTGTGGTTAAGTGCTCCTGGGTTTAATCTCCAGTACCAAAAATAAAAAATGAAAAAGAAGAAACAAAGAAAAAAGAATTCCAGAAAGTTGCAACTAGATTACACTAAGAATTTAAGCAGGTGAGGCATAGAATGCTGATTTTCCAGGGCCAACCTTATCTTCTGAAAAATCTTCATGGAAAAAAGATCTAGATTCCAGTCATGGCTTGAATTAAGCCTGCTCTTGAATAAATCCTTCTGTGTCTCTGGCTTTCATTTTCTTGATCTGTATGATAAAAGAATTGGGTTTGTCTGTAATGCTGCAATTATAACCATTTGGCTTCTAGAGGTTGGAAGCATTAAAATGCCCTGTTTTGTAGCCTGGTATAGCCTGCCTATAGGAGGAAGAGGTTAGAGGAGATCATGACTGAGCCACCAGGGCAGAAAGCCCTATGTCCCCTCCCTGTTTAGTTCATGGCAAGTTTATTAATGATATAATTGGCTTTGGCATACCAAACATTACTGTATTTACTTCACCTATAGCTTCTCCTTTTGTTCACTAAGCCCTGTGGAAGTTATCATCCCTCCCACCTGGTCATGAGTATGCAGGATGCTACAGTAAAAACCAGAAGCTTTGAAGTCCTAGTTCCACCCTTTATTAGTTACATGATTGATTCTCAGTTTCCTAATCTGTAAAGTAGAGATAGTAATGCTTATGTCACAGAGTTGCTGTAAGGATTAAATGTGTAAAAAACATGTAGTGCAGAACCCAACAGATACATATTAATTTCCTTTTCTCTCCTCTTGCTCCCTCCCTTCTCTATTTCTACCCACCCTCCTCCCCATAGTGTGCCAGTGAATGTACATGTTATTAAAAACTATTACAATTTTTTACTCTAGTCGAGTGGATTGACTGGCTAATGACAAGCCCAGACATGACCTAGGTATGCTACTGGCTGTCTGTGGCTTGAATAATCTCACCTGTAACATGAGTTTCATCTGAAGAGATGTTTCATTAGTATAACAAAAATTTGTATTTTCTTTCTGAAATAGTGGGTACCTCTAGTTATGTTGGATATGATAATTCTACATGTGTGTACATGGGAAAGGCTAGCATACAATACAAAAATGACATTGAAAAGTACCCATAAGTTTCAACCTCAGAGCTCTCTGATAAGTTGGTTGTCTCCCAGCATCTGTGGAGAGTTCTCTTTTAGTGAAATATACAATCTGCAGCAACTGTATTGTCTCTATTCTGTATAAAATAAGAAAGTTAGTATAACGTACTGGTTAAGAGCAAGGCCTTCAAATTCCAACTGGCTCTGCTACTTAGTAGCTTTGCAATATTCAGTAAACTAGTAAACTCAGTTTCCTCATCTAGAAAATGGCACCAACCTGTTAAGTATGTTGTGAAGGCCAAATGATTCAATGTATAAAGTGTCTGAGTACATAGTAATTTATCATGTGTCTATTATAATTAATGATATTGATCTTTTCTCCATGTGATAAATCATCATGTTCTAGAACAAAGCTGAGAATGGCCTAGTTAACTACAGTAGAATAGGTTGGGTGGAGAGAAGCCAGTAGCTAGAACTTAAACAACCCATTTCAGAGATACATCCAGCAACTGGTCCTGGAAACCTGAGCTTCTATTGTCACTAGAAGGAAACCATAGGTAGCAGATGGAAGAAAGATATGACTATTCAATGTGAAGGATAGCTTCTTGCCTATTAATCTCTTGCCTTATTATGTAAGAGCACCCAGGTTCCTCTTCCTGCCAGATAGGACATGCAAACACAAAAAGGCTATGAATTCCTGATCATCAGCCATCTTTGCATCGTTAGTTTGATGGTCATGACCCAGCCATCCCCTATAACTTCTAGTTTACAGCCTTTACCTAAGTCTGCTTCTGTGAATAGTATATGCAACTTGTTTCAGTAGTCAATTCACTCTGCCAGGACTCGGGGTACCCGATCAAGAGGATTTCTTGGGGGAAAAAGCAAACATCAGGTTCTGGCTATAACTTCATACATAAATTCAGAGTACAAATGGCTTTAACTTTAGATTAGCTTTAGACTTGAGGAAAGACAAAAGGATTTGAACAGATCAGGGTTATTTTGTATACTGGAGACAAGGGACAGAGGCTTAATGATTACTCCTTAATACATATTGTTTTGTCTGTAAGATATTAAGTGAAGCTGTTTTTGTAAGAAGAGGAAGGGTATAACACAGAAGGTGTAAAAAGTTTTAAGAGAAAAGTTTGAAATAACTGCTAGGGGGGAATGGTAGAGAGAAATGAACTGTGGCATGCTTTATGAAAAACCCAGATGTTTTTAACCAGCCCTAAGAGCACACTTACTTTTGGTACCAAAGGCCTCAAAAAGGACACAGCAGAGAACCTGTTGGCGAGGATTTCTCTAGCTTTTGGTTACTCTGCCATGCCAAAAGGGAAAAAGAAAGAAAAAGAAGAAATAAAAAATAAAAGGAAGGAAGGAAGGAAGGAAGGAAGGAAAGAAGGAAGAGAGGGAGGGAGGGAGGAGGAAGGGAGTGGGGGAAAAGCAGGAATCAGGTTGAGTTAGAATTACTGAGGCTTCTTGGCAGTCAGAGCGTGCAATCACTGCCCACTCCTGATCCTTTTCAACTTGCTGGACCAGTGAGGAAAGCTGGGTTTCACAGTCTGCAGTGAGGGAGTTGTGTAACTCAGAATCTAGGAGGATGCCTGGAAGGCAGCATTCTACAGTGACTCAGGCAATCTCAATACTAAAGGATGCCCTTTAGTTTCTGAACTTGAAGATACTAATTTTCAGAAGTGCAGAGAATGAAGGATAAATAAAGACTGGATGGGTTGGGAAAAGTTCCCTGCAGGAAGTGGTCCACATATTCTACTTTTATAGCTTTTTCTTTTCTTTTCTTTTCTTTTTCTGCTTTGTGGTACTGAGGATTGAACCCAGGCCCTTGTGCTACCATGAGCCACAGCTCCAGCCCCCTACTTCTACTTTTTTGTTTTGTTTTGTTTTTGTGGTGCTGGGGATTGAACCCAGGGTTTTGTGCACGCAAGGAAAGCACTCTACCAACAAGCTATATCCCCAGCCCTCTATTTCTAGTTTTAAGGCCATCTTCCCATTTTTCCCTCAGTCCCACTCCTGAACCATCCATGCCATGATAAAAAAAGCCCTCTACATCTCCAACTTCTTCCTGATAGAACTGAAAGGTTCTCATCAAAGGGCACTACTTCTCCTACTGCTTTTTCCATATTCCATCTATTGAAAGGCCCAGAAGAAAGGCAAGCACTCTTTTTACATCCCAACAACTTCTTACAAACTACCACTCTTATGCCTTCAAATAAAAACATTTCCCCCTGTTGAATTTCAGGTCACTAGGGTATACCTTAGGTCCCTTCCTTGACTCTGACTACCCTCTTCCCAGCCCCTCTTCACACTTACCTTCAGCCCCTGATTCACCTTCAGCCCTATAATCATCATGATTGATCATGACATCCAAGCAGATGACCTGTCCAACAGCTCCTTGACCTTCTCAATGGTGTGACCTCCATGCAACTTCAGTCATTGCTGTCTGTGGACAAATCTTGTCATTACCTCAAACTACTCTACTTCCAGAAACTTAAACCGTGGTAACCTGCCCTCTGGCTTCAACCTTCCATTTCTGTCTCCTTGCTTCTTCTACACCTGATCTTCAATCTTAACAAAGCCTTCCAGCCTTTGATTTTAATTTTTTAAAAATATTTTTAGTTGTCAATGGACCTTTATTTATTTATATGCAGTGCTGAGAATCAAACCCAGTGCCTCACACAGGCTAGGCAAGTGCTCTGCCACTGAGCCACAATCTTAGCCCTGATTTAAATATTTTAGACTTTTTAAATTAGAGCTTTATAGTTATACATAGTAGTTGGGTTCATCCTGACAAACTCATACATGCACGCCATTCAATTTCAGTTCATTATTCCGCTTTTCCTTCTCCTTTTTCTCTTTTGTTTTTGATCCTCCCTCTCCTCCCCTCCTCCGTTTTCCTTCTTCTACCAGACTTCCTTTTTTTTAAAAAAAAAAACAAACAAAACTTTTTTTAGTTGTAGATGGAAACAATGTTTTTATTTTATTGTTTTGTATGTGGTGCTGAGGATCAAACCCAGGGCCTCATGCATGCAAGGCAAGCGCTCTACCACCGAGCTACAATCCCAGCCCCCAGACTTCCTTTTGATCTTCTATTTATTTGTATTTGATTGGTTCTTTTTATTATGCATAAAGGTGAAATTCTGTGTGATATATTTCTTAATGCACATAATATGATTTTTAAAGAATTCATTCTGCATTGCCTCTCCTTACCCATCTCTCTCCTTCTTCTACATTACTGATATGCCCTTTTATCTTTATGGTATCCTATCCTTCCCACTCCCTTTCCTTTATTTTATACTAGCTTCCATATATGAGAGAAAACATTCATTGAGTTTCTGAGTTTGGCTTATTTCTCTTAGTATGATATTCTCAATTTCTATCCATTTACCAACAAATGCCATAATTTCATTCTTTTTCTTTTATGGCTGAGTAGAACTCCATTGTGTGTGTGTGTGTGTGTGTGTACGTGCGCATGCATGTGTGTGTGTGTATCACAATTTCCTAATGCGTGCATCTAATGATGGGCATCTGGATTGATCTCATAATTTAACTATTGTGAATTGTCCAGCCTTTGATTTTTCCATTGTCTTCTAGCCTATGTGTCTCTCCCCTATCCAATCTGAATTCCTAGTTTTTCAGATCAATTACTGTATTGGAAAAATCATCTGTTCTTTTGTCCTTTTAACCTTTTGTCTAACCCACTTGGACAAACATCTGGGCTTTCCACAAGTCACCTGATCATTCTCATTTCTATTGCCCTATCCCAGTTATTTCAAACATTTAAAGCTCCCTCCCTTTGTGTCCCACACTACTTCTTCTTATAAGATGGCCTCATGTAATGCCTTACAGAGAAAGTGAAGTATTAAAAAAGTAATTATCTGGGGCTGGGATTGTAGCTCAGCGGTAGAGCGCTTGCCTCGCATGCGTGAGGCCCTGGGTTCGATCCCCAGCACCACATACAAAGCAATAAAATAAAGACATTGTGTCCATCAACAACTAAAAAATAAAAAAATTTAAAAAAAAAGTAATTATCTTAAGTCTCTCTCAACTCCAATGTACAAAATTACCATGATCCATTCAAATCCTCTCCTCTTTCCTCTGATCTACAGCTAAATTCAGTTGTACTCTGGATTCTATCCCTGTCTTCCTTCTCACAGGCCCAACTGCATTACTAACTCTCTGTTGTCATTAATATCTCCCTCTCCACTTGTCTCTCAGAAGCATCTGGCCCAGGTAAATTGATGTTCACTGGGACTTTCCCCTGCCTGGAAAATATCCTCTTGAAGCATTTCTTCAGAAGAACCACTGACAGAAGAAAGGAGAAAAGGGAAATGATTCTTAGGAATGAGAATTAGAAACTGGGACTTTACTTTTGTAAATGCAAGGTTTGATGGACCATTCCTGTGGACATGTCAAATAGGAGGATTGGAGACTCACATGTGTCTCCAGGGGAAAGATAAATCCTGGGCATTCAACTTTCTTCAGGTTCCAACTTTCTTATTTGACACATCAAAGGTGTGTGACTAAGATGGGGTATACCTGGGTGTTTCTTTTCCTTGAGTTTTTCCTCCAAAGGACCTTTAAGTTTGAGGCATATAAACACAATTATTTAAATTTTCCTGAAATAGTTTCAACCAAAGGCCAAAGGCATGCTACCCAGGAATTCATTGTCTCCTTTCACCCTCTGACTTTCCTTACTGTCAAAGTAGCATGTACTCTGTTAGGAGGTCACTTTCTCAATGATGTAAAAATTCCTAATAAGGACCCAGAGTAGCACTGTCTATCCTTTCCTCTTCTATCATAAGATGGAGAATTTTTTCTGGATTTGACACTTGGAGATAGGGATGAAATTCAGAGTTGTAACATCTGTGTCTTCTGATAATTTTACATCATTGAGGAACCACTTAGGGACAATAGAAAGTCATATTTACTAAAAGAAAGGCTCTCCCAGCTCTTTAGAGAATGACTTTACTATTTCCTGGAGTCAAAGTGACCTCCTAACAGAGTACATGCTACTTCGACAGTAAGGAAAAGCAGAAGGTGAGAAGGGCCAATGAATTCTTGGGTAGCATGCCTTTGGCCTTTGGTTGAAACTATTTCAGGAAAGTTTATGATATTCCAAATTCCTTCTCATCAAGTTGAACTTGATTTTTCTGATGGGTAATTCCTTTGTCAGTCTCAATGGCTTCATTACATATTTTTAAATCATTTTGCTTCAAACTACTATAATCAACACACTCCTTTTTCATAACATACTTTGATTATAAATACTATCACAAAGTGCACTTTAACATTCACTGGAAACTTGAAGATTTCCTTGAACTAACAGAATGACATGCCTGAGTGTACTTGACTATCTGCAGTGCAGCTCTGCCAAATGGTCCTATGTTTTCTCTTTGAATCACGGGTCATAAAAAGCTAAGATAGATGATAACCAAAAAATAAAAAGATAGACTAAAATTATAAGAATGGAAGATGATGCTATTTTATAATCTATTTCTATCACCTTCCCTTTCTTTTTTCCTCTCTTCTGTTTTTCCTTTTCCTCCTCTTTAAACAAACCTTTAACTGAGTACTCACAGTATTCTAGGTCTTATGTTAAGTACTGAGGATATAGTGATGAACCAGAATCTGCCTTTAAGTCTGTCTAGTACAGGAGAGAGGAAATGTGTCTGCATCCAAGAACCCAGATGGGAGGGATGTCTATGTGCCTTAACTCCACTGGGTGGTGACGAAATATTCTATAGTGATGATACTTGAATTCATTGTTTAAAGGATGAATAGAGATAGCTAAAGTAGGAGTACAGTTAGCCACCTAGGCAACAGAAGAGATACCATAAGCAACACCACAGGAGACTGATAATACATATGAGGTTGTAAATGGGTGGTATGGCAGGAGCATATTGTAGATGTAGATATAGGAGTGTCCTGGTCACTTATTCTGATGATATACTTCAGTAAGGTGAAATTAGCCCTTACTTTTAGACCTCTTCTATAGTAGAATCCTTAAAAAGCTGAAAAGAATAAAATATGATTCTTTGTCATTTAATCAGCAGCTCCTAAGTGCCAAATTCAGGGAGAGAAAAGGAAATTTTTTGTCTGTTTAACTTTCTTTTGGTAGTTACTCTTGCTATTTGCTGAGGGCAATGGTTATTAATAGGAATAGTCAAGGGAATAATTCCTCAATTATTCTCAGCTGATTTTCCTGGCAGTATTTCATGCAAATAGAAGAAAATTAATTCAATTTTTCATAAGATGGGAGAGCATGACCAGTTGAGTCAAGTGGACTCCAAACCTCAAAGAGCTCCACTCCATCTTGGATCAGCCTCAGGGAATCCTGATTTTTATCTGATGTGGCCCATAAGTCCAATTATTATATTCACAAGAAAGGCTCTTTAAGAATTTGCTGTTAGTCATATTTAGCGTTCAGGGGCAGGAAGTGATAAATCCTAACAAGGCCACATAACTTTTTAAACTGAGGACACTGAGAGTCTCTCTCCATCGCTCTCTCTTGATCTCTCTCAAACCTTCCTTTTGATCTTCTTCCTTCCTCTTTGCCCATTCTCTTTTTCTTCTGTCCCTCTATTTTTTATTTCTTAATTTATGTCTTATAACTGCCAGTATCTCCTTAGGCATTTTAAAATATCATGATACCTGGGTTTCTAACACATTTTATAAAAACAATTTCAAATAATTCTTCAGATTATTAATTTTACAAGGAAGGTCATAATTTCCTTTTATGATTTCTCACATATTCCTGCAGTTTATAGAGCCACACCTGGAATGATGGGATTATTTCTTCTATGTCATTCAGGCGCAAGTCTCTTGTGGAGTATCCAGTCTGTCCCTGGCTCCGCCTTGTTTGACATTTTAAACAGGGATGTGTATGAAGACATAGAGGCACTATTGCCAAATCTATAGGTGATGAAAGCTAGGAAGGATAGTTATGATGACAGAATCAGTTTTCAAAATTATTTCAACTGGATAGAATTCTGGTATGAAATCAACAATATGAAATTTAAAAGAGGCAGATATATATTCTAGTGTGCTGAATTTAAAGAGAATCTTTAAAAATTAAAATCCTATATAGACTAGATTGATACCTTTTACTGGAATGTTAGCTTAGTGTAAGCCCAAAGCATAAAGCAGCTGCTGAAATGTTAACATATTATTAGATTGTGAATTAAAGGTAGGATCAAAAGAAGGAATGGCCACACTGTACTATGCATTCTTGTTCCAAATCTGAAACATGACTATCTGTGGTGAAGCAAAACAGGTGAGGTAGATAAGTAGAAAGGGAAGGCCAGTGAGAAGTAATGAAACTAGAAGAGGGTCCATAAGCCATTTCATATAAAAGGAAAGAAACAAG
Organism: Geosciurus inauris; assembly: GCA_004024805.1. NCBI lineage: Eukaryota > Metazoa > Chordata > Mammalia > Rodentia > Sciuridae > Geosciurus > Geosciurus inauris. The sequence goes on from PVHX01008939.1 coordinate 72,098, forward strand.
TAGAAGGAAACTTGCTAGACGTCTTCATCCATTCCAAGATCGTTGTGAGCCAGAGAACAGGTCAAGAAGAACATAGCAACAGCTTCTGCTAACCCTCATGTCTCTCCTACCTGTTCCTTCTCCCTGCATTGCTCTATTCCTGTGACTTCTGAAAGGAGTCTAAATTTCTCCCATCATCATTTCTACTTCTGAGTATACAAATTTATCTATCTTGACCAGGATATGGACAGGATCAGCTTTATAGGTTCTGGTCTATGCTATTGCACAGAAACTTGTGCTCAGAAGGACCCCATACTCAGTTTAATGTCTATTTGAAATTCTTCCTTTAAAAATGTATTTTCTTTAATGGAAAAATTAAAATTGTATGTATTTATGGCATATAGTATGAGGTTTTGATATAGGTTTACATTATGAAATGGCTACATCAAGTTAACATATCTATTACCACACATCTTTTTTTTTGCTAAAATCAACTCAGTCATCTGCAAGTTTTATAATACATTGTTATTAACTATAGTCACCATGTTGTATAGTAGAGCTCTTGAACTTTCTTGAAATTCTTGAAAAGATTTGAACAAGAAATCTAACATTTTCATTTTGCACCAAGCCCCACATATTATATAGCCAGTTCTGGGTGTTAAAAATGTCTTTTTCTTTTTAGTTTAATTTTCCAAAATGGGTTTATTATTAAAATCAAGTGGCAAACAAACAATCTTAGCTACAGTGATAACTAGCAGGAATAAAATTTCAGATTACATTAATCCCAAAGTAAACTGTAATCTGGCCAAAAATGCAATTAGTTGGCACAGTGAAAAGAGTCCAGAAAATATGGTCATGGGCTACCTCCATTCACCTCTTGCCAAATCCCTGTTTCTGACCTGATCCTTCTACTTCTTTCTACCCACTCGAGATCTCTGGGCTCTGACTTCTTCAGTGTAATTCCATTTACTTTAAATATCTGTTTTCTAGGCAATTAAAAAGGCCAGTTACATACATTTGAGAATGCTGTCTTCCTTACCTCATGTGACTTTGTCATGTTCAGCTAATTAAAAAAAGGACACAGAAGAATGCTAGGTACATTTTTAGCATATGTTTCAAATACTGTATGACATATATTTTATGCTAAGTTACTTATCTACATGAAATTCAAACAGAGTGAATGAATGTTCTGTATTTTTTTCTTGGAAACCAAGCATCACAACGATCCCAAACATCCAGGAGATGCCTATTATGTGGCCTTCTCAGCATCCACTGCCACCTCTTCAGTTTTCTTTAAGACCAAAAGACTGTCTCTTAGCCTCATCTAATGGCAAATCCTGTGCTCCTAACAGTTTCTGTTTCCTCTCTAGTTTCCATTATAATAAGAAGGCAGAAATGACTAACAGCATGAGTTTATTTGAACAATCATGTATTTTCCCCAATTCACTTTACCAATTCTTCCCATTTACTCAATTTGACTTTCATAATTCTACTTCCCAGTATACACAGAGATGCCACTGTTGATAGATTTTGCAAATGGATGGTAAATGATTTTTTCACTGTTATATCCATAATAACCACTAATATGCATGGCACACAGTGAACTTCAGTAAATATTTGTCAATTGATTGGATGAGTTAATTAAAGAATAATTTCCCTACAGACTGTTTGTTGGGACAGATGGAACCGAGAGTTCTGTTTTGTTCCAGAGCAAAGGACTTGGGCCAAAACCATTAGCACCCAGGAAAACCATTTTTGACTTAACACAGGGCATCAGAGGAAATCAAGGGAGGTGTTTGAAACATCAAGAGCTCCCTGCTTCCGGCAACCATCAGGAGGAGACTGAATTTCTACCTGGTGTGTAGCTGTCACCACAGACTGAATTCCTGGACTGGGGACAGTGAGAATTGTTAGATCATTTCTAAGCCTGCATCAAGGAAGCTAATGTACCTCTTCACATGTGCCATTTCTTTTTTCAGCTTAAAAGTTGTATGTTGCTGAGTCCTGCTTTTCCGAGAACTAGGATGTATAATGGGTTCATGAACATGTTCATGATGTGCCAGTTATCTGGTTTCAGACCTTATAGAGCACAAGATCAAAGTGGTTCCTGTCAATGGAAAGTAAAGAGCCCTTAACTTTTCAGTTTATCTTTGATTTATGCGTTTCTCTGTGTGTGGCTAGGTTTTCCTTGACCTTTTTCAAAATGAACATAGTGTAACAATTGAAAATGTGTGGCAATTGACTATGAGCTTATGGGGGAAATGTTGTATTTTGGAGTGTTACTCAAAAGTGGTTACTAATGGAAACCCCAAGGTAGTCCTTCAACATGAAGGGAAAATTTGTAGGTGTGATAAGCATAATCATTCCCCCCCCAAATCCTGGAATTGTTATATCTCACCATTTCTTTTTCTTTTTTACAGTACTAGGGATGAAACCCAGGGGTGCTCTACCATGAACCACACCCCCAGTTCTTTTGCATTTTTTAATTTTGAGACAAGGTCTCACCCAGACTGGCCTTGAACTTGCATTCTCCTGCCTTGGTCTTCTGAGCCACTGGGATCACAGCTGTATCTTACCATTCTTTTAATGTTGTAATACATGAGGGAAAGGAATGGAATGATACGGGGTGAAGTTACTGTGCATATTTGAGCAAAGCATGTAGTGCACATGGGATATAAAAGTATGTAGGGTGGGGTAAAAGGTGTGGTGTCCATGGGTTTGGGTGAGGAATTGGTGGTGGCTCAGCATGTTCTGTGTCAGCTGTGAAGGCTGCATAGGGCACCGTGTGTGTGGGTGCACACACATGAGCAAATGTGTACATACATGTGTAAGAATAAGGATGGTGGCAGAAATCAGGGATGCAGTGTTGACAGAATGGGGGGCAAGTATATGGATATGTGGTCAGGATTTGTATGAGTGGGGGTAGGTATGGCGTAGGAGTCTAAGAATGTAATATAAAAGAAATGTCTGTGTGAATGGACTTGGTGTGAGCATATTTGTGTTTTGTGTGTTAGAGAAAAACTATTGGTGGAAGCTAAGTGTGAAGTGTGGATAGTGGTGGGGAAAAAGTCTGCAAGTGTATGTGACAGGGTATTTAAGGGAATGAGGATTAGATGTAGTGTGTGTATTGAACTGACAGTGTAAGTGGGGGGGTAGTTTCAGACATTTGTGCCTATTTATACATAGGACATGTGTTTTTGTAAAGTTACTTGTGTGTAACAGGCCATATGCTTTGGAGAAGGTATGAGAGAAAGTTGTGTGTGTGTGTGTGTGTGTGTGTGTGTGTGTGTGTTCATATGCACAGTGCACAAGTATGTTAGGACAGAGTATATGTGTGGCAGATAGAGCCCTAGTGTGTTGGTGACATGTTGTACACATGTGTTTATGACAACTGTGTTTGTTGGTAAATGTGTGTATGTTGTTCAGACCCATGGTGACAATAAGACCCTAGAAGGAACATCAAGTCACAATGGTGCATTTTTTTCTCTCTGACCTGATTACCCTGTTTCCATTGCACTGGTGGTTAATAAAAGAGGAGCTTTAGCCCCCTCCCTATGAGTTAGTCATACCTAACAGACAAGTAGGCAGTGAAATTTCAACACAGTGCTTCCTCAGTTCTGCCCTTGGTGGGTGGAGAGGATGCCCCCAAGATGTTTCCCCCAGAGGACTTTGTGCCATCATCCTCTCGGCATCCCTGAGTCTCAGCTTCATCATACAGTACTTAAGATTTCATTTACCTCTGTCCTGAAAATGGGCCCATAGTGTGTTGTATCTGAAAAGATCCTGAGGGATGCTCTAGCTAGTGGTTCCCATTCAGGATAATAGGAGAAGGACCAGTGACTAAAATAGAATCTGAGACTGATTGAGAATGGGCATGGGAAGGAGGTTCAGGTTCCAGGGAGTTTTTTCAAAATGCTCTTTTCATCATTTGGATGCCATTCCTTCCTCCTCCAGCCCTCTCCTAGAAGACACAGCCTAAGATCCCAGAAAGGGTAGGTATCCTGCCAAGGTAAAACAGCATCATCATCAGCATAGATTTTGCCAGCTTGAGATTCTCTGAGCCACCATTGAAGACCTTTTGTTACTCATTAACTTTTTTTTTTGTACCGGGGATTGAACTTAGGCACTTGACCACAGAGCCTCACCCCAGCCCTATTTTGTATTTTGTTTAGAGACAGAGTCTCACTGAATTGCTTAGTGCCTTGCTTTTGCTGAGGCTGGCTTTGAACTCATGATCCTCCTGTCTCAGCCTCCCACGCTGCTGGGATTACAGGCACGGCCAACCCTTGTTAAATTTTGTTAGTTTTGTTCAACCCTGAAGATAGCACCTGAATTAAAAAAGCATCCTTTGTCAGGTTAATTAGACAAAGACAATGATCTCCAACATTATAATGTGGAACATGGGGGAGTTCATAAATATACTACCTGAGTTTCAATAAAAACTGAAAGATGAACATCATGACCTTTATAAGGCACTCTGGAATACACATTCAAATGGATAAAAATATCAGGTGGTATAGAAAAAACACTTTAATACATCAGTGTGTGTTCTAGGAAGAGACTCTGATCTTACCAAATTATGAATCAATATGCCTAAGGAAAAAGAGAAAAATAAGCAATAGGATTTCTCCCATACTTTTTGCCTCTCCAATTTGCCCTCACTCTTTACAATGGCCTTCAGATCTAGCTAGAGAATTTAGAGATAATAATTCTCTGGGCCTTTTAAATTTATCTCTCATTTCTCTTCTGCTTTCTTTGATCCCAAGGTTATTCCTCTTTCTGCTCAAAAAGTAAAACAATGGAAAAGAACCCATAATTTATACGTAAGTAGATTTTTCTTTAAAAATAACCACCTGAGCTATTTTTTCACTTCAATGGTGGCTCAGAGTCTGGCTCCTTCTCTTACTTTATGACCGTGGTAAAGTTGCTTAACCTCTCTGAATTTCAGCTTCTTCATCTATAAAACATAATACTGACTACTATAAGTTGTAAAAATTGAATGATATGTATATACTAAATATATGACCGAAAGGAGACAGTAAGTGAATATGAGTCCTATTTCCTTCTCCAACAGATACTTTTTTTTTCACCTTTACCTGCTGTACTAAATATCATTTGTCCACGAGTCACTGAAGGCAGAAAACACCCCAAACTTCATCTGCCTGCGGAGCCCAGCAGGACCAAGAGTAGGGTGAAATGAGTGGGGTACTTAGGCATAGCATTTAAGGAGATATCCAAACTGTTAGTAATAAATGTAAGTTATATTTAATGTATTTTTTAATAAAAATTAATATTTTGGGAGATGAAATAATGACAGTAGTTGCACAACTTTATGAATAAATGTAAAACCACTGAATTGTACAATTTAAGAGTATGAGTTTTATGGCATGTTAATTATATCTCAAAGCTGTTAATATAAAAAAATGATGAATAAATATCAAAATTTTAATTTTAATGAAAGTAAGAATCAGGTCAGAATTACCCAAACCCAAAGACACTAGATTCCAGATCTTAGGACCACAAATACTGCTTGAGAAGGGGTAAGAAGGAAAGAAGTGGGACCACACGCAGCAAGAAGGAACGGCATACTTCCTGTCTCCTGTTTGTAGTGTTCATTTTCTTTCCCAATCTATAAGCACAATTTCCCCTGAGAACCTCTCTTAACATCCTCTCAGTCTCTTCCTTCCCTTTCCTCTCTCTTCTCCAGTCTGCAACAGAGAATGTGAGAGAGAGAGAGAAAAGCAGTTGGGTAGCTAAGCTTGATCAGGGTGAGCAAAGCAAAGCCACTCTGTTTCAGGCCCATCTCTAACCCAGACAAATCTTATAATAAGGTGAAGGAAATATTAAATTAATAACTGGCACCTGAATTCTTAAGGGAGGAAACTTGGGGAGGGAAAATACCTCCAAATGGTTCCATGGAGAAGGTAGTAGCTAAGGGTACATGTATCAGTTGGTGTCTGGGCTTGCAGGATCAATCTTGCTACTTTAGTCAATGACAGGAATTTGTTTATCTGGAGAAGACAGTAAAACAGAATAAAACAGCTGATTGTGATGGAAAGGGAAAAAGAGAGAACCTGGAGAAGACATGAGACCAGGTTTTGCATGGGAAGAATGGTGACAGAGGGATTCCTGAGTGAGCAAACGGGGAGGGACACCCAAAAGACTTTTAAAAACAGGAATATCCAACACGGATTTTAAGTGTTGTTTAATGTGTTCTATGTGATGTAGTATCTTCCCCTAAACCCCATTCTTAAATAAATTCTATGAGTGAGTGTGGGATTGGTGTGGCAGCCAATGGAGGGACTAAATTGTATGTATAGATTGGTCAGCTCACAATGAAAAATGGGACAGAGGAGGCAGAAGCCCAGGATGAAGAAGCTATGAGGAATAATCCTCTGGGGCTGTTCAAAAACCTTACAAAGGGTTCTGGATTCTTATTTGTCTTGGGAATGGGGACAGATGAATCCATTTTACCTGGTTCTCAAGAAGCAGGGAGGTCACATCTGAGAGAATGACATAAGTGAACAAATACAGGCAAAAATTGATCAATCCTACAAAGAAATAGGAGAGCAAATAAAGGCAACCATCAATCTTTCTAACAAACAGATAAGAGATCAATTACAAGTAGCAAAAGATTACTTTAAGAAAGAGCTAGAGATTGTGGGAAAAAAACAATCAGAAATACTTGCAATGAAGGAAACAATAAACCAAATAAAAAACTCAATAGAAAGCATCACCAGTAGACTAGATCACCTGGAAGACAGAACTTTGAATAATGAAGACAAGATATACAATCTTGAAAATAAACTTGGCCATACAGTGAAGATGGTAAAAAATCATGAACAGAACATACAAGAAATGTGGGACACCATCAAAAGACCAAATCTAAGATTTATTGGGATAGAAGAAGGCACAGAATTTCAAACCAAAGGAATGCACAATCTCTTCAATGAAATAATATCAGAAAACTTCCCAAATATGAAAAATGAAATGGAAAATCAAATACAAGAGGCTTACAGAACACCAAACGTACAAAATTTCAACAGATCTACATCAAGGCACATTATAATGAAAATGCCCAACATACAGAATACGGATAGAATTTTAAAGGCCACGTGAGAGAGGAACCAGATTACATACAAGGGGAGACCAATTCGTATCTCAGCAGATTTTTCAACCCAGACCCTAAAAGCCAGGAAATCATGGAATAACATATTCCAAGCCCTGAAAGACAATGGATACCAATTAATAATCCTATATCCAGCAAAACTGAGCTTCAGATTTGATGACAAAATAAAAACCTTCCATGATAAACAAAAGTTAAAAGAATTTACAGCACGAAAGCCTGCACTACACAGCATCCTTGGCAAAATATTCCATGAGGAGGAAACGATAACCAACAATGAAAATTTACAAATAGAGGAACTACACTAAAGGAAAGACCATTCAAAAGAGAAAACAACTCAAGATAAAAACCAAAAACAAACCAAAATGACCAGAATTACAAATCATATCTCAATAATAACCCTGAATGTAAATGGCCTAAATGCACCAACTAAAAGACATAGACTGAGAGACTGGATTTAAAAAAAAGACCCAACAATATGCTGTCTTCAAGAGATTCATCTCACAGGAAAAGACATCCACAGACTGAAAGTGAAAGGGTAGGAAAAAACATATCACTCACATGGATCCCGCAAACAAGCAGGAGTTTCCATCCTC
>PVHX01008940.1:0-79790 GCA_004024805.1 Geosciurus inauris
GGAGGTGGGAGGAAAGAAAGGGTAATGCGTATAGTAATGATGGTTGATTGAGAGGGTCATTATTGTCCCTGGTGCAGGTATGAAGACACAAATAATGTGACTCTATCTGATTTGAAACCAGAGAATTGGAAAAACTGAGCTCTGTATATGTACTATGACTTGAAATGCATTTAAATAAAATAATTAAATTAAAAAAAATAAACTGTTGATGAAGGGAATGTATGATTTATTGATTAGACTACTTGTCACTTGAAAATATCACATATTGAGTTCAGTTGCTTTTCAACACTGGAATGCCTTTTCTTTTCAGATGTGCAGTTTTATTCTAAGTTTTCTTTCCCTTCTTTTTGTCAATAAAATTTTGAAGATATACTACCCCTGATTTATCTGTTTTACTCACCTTATTGTTTATCTTATCACATTATTTTTGATAAAAAGTATATTATTTAGTTCATTTAATATTGTCTTTATTTCAATATCTTCAGAGCCTCATTAGTTATTCAATGCAGCCTGCATCCATATGGTCTCTGGTTGGTCCTGTTGGTAGAGCAGAGGCCAGCAGGCACGGCACCCATAGTTGCCCATTGTATGTTTGGCAGTGAACGTGAGCAGGAGTGCATCAGGCCCCGTGCTAACTGCTCTGCTCTACTCTAAACACGTTGAGCTTTGTTTGTTGCTGTTGTGATATTTTTGCTAGTCCATCAGCTTATTCATTCATGTTTTGTAGTTGGCTTGAAGTTTTTCAGGGGAATGTGGCCACAACATTCCCCTGACTACTAAGTCATAACAAGGTTGTCATCTACTTCTGAGTAGTTCTGCATGGAGAATGAAGGAAAATGACTATTGTCTCATGCACCAGGAGATGACTATGAAGTGTCCCCCCACATTTATGCTAGTGTGTCAACGTGCTCGGGATCCTTTCCTGAGACAACCACATTATAACTCCAACTATGCAAACCAGCGTCCTGAAGATCACCCTGACATGTTGATGACAGAACTTAAACTTCGAAGGGCAAACCTGCTGTCTTCTGAGTCACAAAGTCCTCAATGTTTTCCTAACTTATTCATCAGAGAAGTAACTGGCAGAATGTGTAGATCTGGAGAATGATAGGTATTAAAATGAACTATCCCTGTTGCTTGCTAGTTCACATCATGGGTCAAAATTTAAGACCCATATCTGGGTCTATTCTGACACATCTTCATCACATGGCATCTTCTTTGCAATCATGTTGCTTAAAAACACTCTTTTTAGATGATCACTGGGAACAGCAATGAAAAAACACATAGAAACAGCATGGCTGTGTATCAAGAGAGTGTGTGAGGGCGCGGCAGAGTACTGTCAATGAAACAGATCCCAGGAGTCAGGAAGGCTGTGGAGAGAGGCTTAATGCAGCTTATTAATCAATGGAGTACTATATGCCTGCATCTGTACTCCTGGTGCAGGAAGATGCATCTCCTATCTTAACCCCTGGAATCTGTGAATTTGACCTTAAGTGACTAAGAAAAAGGGATCCTATTAAATAAAATGCAATATGATTAAATTAAAATGTACATTAAACTAACTGCATGTGGTTGGGTAAAGAATCCTGTGATGGGGTGATTATCCTGAATTACCTGGGTGGGCCCCATGCAGTCATGAGTGTCCTTAAAAAAGAAAGACAGTGGGAGGTTTCAAACATATAGAAGGGCCATGAGGACAGAGCAGAGGAGCCTTCAAGACACTGGCCTTGGACAGTGAAGAGATGAGGCCACCAGCCAAAGAACACCAGCAGCCAGCAGACCCTGGGAGAGGCGGGAGTCAGACTCTCCGGCAGAGCTCTGGAAGGAGCACAGCTCTGCCCACAGGCTGATTCACACCAGCGACACTGACTGCAGACTCTGGCCTCCAGACCTGTGGCAGAACAGCTTTCTGCTGCCACCATGCTTGTGGCAATTTGTTACAGCATTCCCCGTGCCTAAAGTTACATCAAGAAAATGGAAGGTGCCGATTCGGCTTCTCGGTCACCATCTGTATGACTCTAGAAAGTAGGGGGGGCTTCACACCTACCAACCTCCTGTTCTGCACCGCTGTTTCCCTTTGTGTCTTCCCACATCCACTGTTTCTGCCCGAAAGCAGCCACAGTGGAGTACTAGCTTTCACCTCGGCATAGACTTTAGCTGAGAGTACTTACTGCTTAGATGTCATAATGCAGTGGTTTGGATTTCAGTCTGAGTGAATGGTACCTGATTAGTTCATAATAATGACGGCCTAGGTTTCAGATAACATATGTGTTCCAATTTTCTTTGTTATCCAAAGCAGATTTACTTAATAAATAAGCTTCCAGTTCTCGTAGCCTGTGAGCGTAGGTCACACCAAGGCTAGCAACACTGTCTGGAGCAAATACACGGGAAGATCTGAAGGCCAGACTCTTGTGTGTGTTGATCAATAAGCAGAGAGAGAAAAGAACCGTCATTTCCCAGGGAGGAAAGAAGCAGTCAACAGAAAACTAGAGCTCATCAAGCCTACTCACTGCCATCAGGTGACCAACCGCTGCTGGCCCCTAAGAGCATGGGAAAAGGCAGAACTGGGAGTAGGCGGTCCTTAGGGACCAGCACTAGGGGTCTGGAGGAGATGCAGCAGGGTAAGAGGCTGTGACTGGCAGGTGTCACCTGTCCCCATTAACTCCGAGCTTCAGCACCACTATGATTTCTCTTCAGAGGACACCAGCCCCAGGGATAGTCATCACAGGATTCTGAGGCAGGAGCAGTAGAAATGATTTGTTTGGTGGTTTAGCACAGCGTGTAAAGGGAAGAGAAGATTTTACTGGACTCCCTCTTTCTCCCCACCCTGACAAAGGCTCAGCTCCCCCCATTCATGACACTCCCAAGCCTATTGCTGCCCTTTCCCGCTGGTTTCTCCCACATTTGTCTGCTGTTTCTAGGGATCAGCATTTCCTTCACACGCAGACACCCCCAGAAGAGGGGGTCGCGGAGCCATCTCCAGGGCAGAGGTTGGACATGCACATTATAGGCGCCCAGCCTCCCCTCTTCTTTGAAGCCTGCTGGACTCACTATCAGAAGTGAGATGTGTTTAGCTCCTCAGGGACCTGCAGGCAGGACCCACCTGCCCTCCTCTTTACCTTTGTGTGTCGCCTAAGATTCCTCTCCTGTTCTCTCTTCCATGTCTGGAAATATGGGAGGTAGAATTAACCCTCCCCACCTTCTTTAATTACTGTCTGTGCAAATACCAGATTGATCACAGAAAAAGTCACCTGCCTTTAGTTCTGCCTCCAAAGCCCAGGAATAAGGCTTAGCCAGACTGAAACACCTGGGTGAGGGAAGGGGACGAGATCCAAGGCAGACCAAACAGATCCTCCCAAGAACCTGAACCTTGGACAGATCTCATAAGGTCTGAGAAAACACTGGAGCTGGCTGGAGTCAGCGAGGCCACTGTAAGCTGCCTTTGTCCCAGCCTTCAATTGTAATATATTCTTCATTTTGTTAAAGTTAGCGAAGTCCATTTGTCTTACTTATCATCAAAAACCTTAATTCACCTAACTTGTAGATTATTTTGAAAAATTAACTAGGACAATATATGTAACGCAGCATTCAGCTCTGTGCCTGCCACGGGTATGCAGTGGGTGTAAACTACAGGTATAATTAAGGGCAGTGGTGAACGTTACACCAGAACAAGTGCCAGTGCTTCAAGTCATAAAGCACTGTACTGAAGCCTAGCAATAAAAGTGACTGTGATGCCTGCCCCCGGAGAGCTGTCCGTGGTTTTAAACGACGGTTGCTTGACTTCCTGTTAATTACAAGGGTACTGTCTTGCAGTGCTCACGTCACGATGCTAGGACTCACTGTACCTATTCTTTCTCTTCAGATAAACAAGGATAATGTGCTCAAAGTAATCCAGTTGGAATTAATCAAATTAACTTACTGGAAAAATAACAAATTTGGGGTACATAAGACTCCATCTCCCCGTTAACCATTTCCTTAAGAGATTAATAACTCCAGGTGACGGTCCAGCTCATCTGACCATCTGGGCTCAGCACTAATAGCTGCTGACAAGTTCTTTCTGTTGCAGTTTTAAGTTCAGCATTTTAAGAACCAGCATTGTGTTCTTTGTTATTCATGATTCAGTTCACACTCACTCCATAGAGAGAGTGCAAAGAGATTCAGAAAAATTATCAAGGAGATAACTAACACCAGGCATGTCCATATGCTTTAATTATAAAGTAGATTTAGGCTTAAAAGTTAAGCATTTCTAGATAAATTTAATTAAAAACAGATAAAGCAATTAAGTTGAAGAAATAGAATTCCAGGATTCGCCTCCTGGGCAATCGGTGGAGCAAAGGACAGAATAAAGTCTCTTCTGCCTAGACTCAGCAGGTGTGTCCCACTTAATAAACCAATTAGCAAACATTTTAGGAGTGACCTTTGTGTTCAGCCATTGATACTGATGTTGTAGAAGTTGCACAAGATGTATGAGAGAAGCCCAAAATTATAGTGAAAGGATTAGTTGAAGATCCAACCTCACTACCAATTAAAATGTCACATTTACTGCATTTACTGCTTTTTAGCTGAAAATTAGAGGGGGGTGGCTCATAGTTCAACCTCTCCTCAAGGGGATGCTTGAGCTTGGTCAATACCTAAAAATTATTCATTACCATCATTTTAAGAAATGAGAAGTAAAGACTGTCAGTTAGCTTTCTGTCACTGTGACAAAGTACCTAAAAGTTTACCTTGGCTTGTAGTTTCAGAGGTTTTGCTCCATGGTCACTTGGTCCCTGGCTCTGGCTGGTGGCCAGATAGAATATCAGGGTGGCTGGGAGGAAGAGAGTGGAAGGAGCCAGGTCCCAGCATCCCCTGAAGTGGCTGAGCGTCCAGCAAGCCCCACCTCTGAAGGTCTCACCCAGTCCAATAGCATCCGAGACTGGTGTCCAAGCTTCAGCACGCAGACCCGGAGGGGCATTTAAGAGTCAAACCATCACAATGAGCTTACATATCACCTGGGAAGCCATCAGCAAATAGAAGGCAACATTTTAGCCTTGAGTACAAAAGCGGTGGGAGGAATTGCTTCTGGAATCACGCACAGTCTGGCGTGGAGACTCAGTGAGCTGGTGCAATTTCACCTGAAGTGTTTCCTACTTCCGGAAATGTCTTCACCTTAGAATCATACTGGATATATTTTCCTCGAACCCACATCAGATCTGTCAGAAAAGCCTTTAACTTTACTGTCAACGCCACTCACATCTGCCCATGTTGCTGTGGGATCCCAGGCCCAGCCTCCGCCATCTCCCACCTGGAGAAGAGAGGATCTCCCCCTCCGGGCCACCTACCACTTGCACTAACTTTTGCAGTTCTAGTAATGAATCTCACAGGGGCCAGTGACCGTTGGAGACATAAATCTTATCTTAACAGTCTCTTCTTCCCAATGCTCCAGTAGATTCTCGAGCATTTGGAGTGAAGTTGAGCAGCTTGCCCAGGTCCTGGGATCTGCAGTGCCTGAGGAGGCCTCCTGTGTTCTCATCCATTCCGGGCCCCAGCCTCCTCCTCAGCAGACACACGTCCTGACATCAGAAGCTCTGCTGGCTATTCCTGCTGCCTGGGATCTTGAATTCTACCTCACAACAGTGACAAAAGCACAAACACAAATATCGACTCCTGGTCAACTGCAAAAGGCAAAACAGCAGCTGAGAAAGCGACATAAGAATACCTTCGTCTCTCGGGCTGTCTTGGTTGGTTTGGGCTGCTCTCACGAGCTGCTTTGCCTGGGTGGCTGAGAAACCATAATTCCTGGAGGCCCAACGTTGAGGCCCTGGCAGATTCCGCACCTTGCACATCCCCCCCTTCCTGAGTTACAGACACTGCCTGTTCACGGTGGCCTCTTAATAAAGACACTAATCCCATTCATGGGAACTCTGTGCTCATGAGCTGGTCACCTCCACAGGCTCCACCTCCTGATACTGTCACTCTGCAGGGTGGTTTTAGGGGCATAGACCAATGTCTACAGCACTGTTCTGGGCAAATTTATGAAATGCCACACACAACACATGGACTAGGAAGGGACGGATTACAAATTGAAGTACATTGAAATAAAGAGCTCTGTTTCTCGACCAAGATCGTTAATAATGAAAGTCACACATGGCCAAATTGTGCACTTGGTTTTGTGCAGTCGTCCAGGTAGATGTTTCCCTCCACACATGAGCATGCACACACAGGGCTACACACTTGAAGGTGCCAGCCACACGAAGGGAGAAGTTATGAGCCAGCTCAGGCCCAAGTTCCCTGAGGAGACAGGGGGAGATACGTGTTGGAGGACCAGGCTTAGTGCAGGGGAGCCAAGGAGGAGCCCAGAAAGTTGAGGCTGGAGGAGTGCAGGGCCCAGTCTCTGCGGCAGCTGACGACTGTGTTCCAAGCGACACTGCCATCCAGTCATGTGTGGTAGATTATCTGAAGGAATCCAATCTCTTTTTTCTTAGTATCTCTTAAGTTTGTGCTTCTTACTGTATAAACTCATTTCAGAAAGTTAAATCATGAGAGAGAAGAAGGCCAAGATGAGAGGAAGAAGAAGAAGGAAAAGCAGAAAAAGAAGAAGAAGAAGAAGAAGAAGAAGAAGAAGAAGAAGAAGAAGAAGAAGAAGCAGCAGCAGCTGCTATCAGGGCACAGTGGTGCATGTCTGTAATCACAGCAGCTTGGGAGGCTGAGGCAGGAGGATCGCAAGTTCAAAACCAGCCTCAGCAACTTAGTGAGGCCCTAAGCAACTCAGTGAGACCCTGCCTCTAAATATAATATAAAAAAGGGCTGGGGATGTGGCTCAGTGCTTCTCCAGTACAAACAAACAAACAAACAAACAAACAGAAGTAGTTAAATCATTAGACCCAGTTTCACATGTTTTTTCCTACAGGATTGAGTAGAACCAAATCACATTCTTACAAAATCTTATTAAGCCAGTAGGTTATAACAACATGCAATGCTGCTTTAACATGATTGCTCATCAGTTCAAGTTTTGTAATCAGTAGTACACATTAGAGAAAACAGCTAGTAGTTTAGGATTAAGCAAGTTCACCGTGAAAGAATTCCTTGAATTTCGGGCAGACTTTCGTAGAGAGGGACTCCATATTTCACAGTCCTTCAGGACCTGTCCTCTAATAAAATACCAAAGAGAACAAAATGTTATACCATATAAGGTTATCTTTCCCTAAAGGCAAGAATGTAACTTATTACCCCTGGAAACAAACCCCTCTTATTTCTAAATAGCTGGACTCTGAGGTTTAAAACAAGAGCAAGCCATTGTTGTAAATGTCTAGCGAGTGGTTATTAAATAGACCAGCTCAGCGCGACTCTTCCAGCTGGAGTAGAGCTGGCTCTTGCTGCGCGTGTTACTGTATAAACTGTTGTTCAAATAAGGCCGACAGGGACGTGGGGTCCGAGCTAAAGGGATGCTCTCAGCGAAGGTGTAGCTCATCTCCATCACCCGAGGTTTCATTTATGGGACTCAACAAACAGGAACGTCCCTTTCCAGGGTGAAAACACTGTAGGTGGCTGGTGCCAACCACGCCCAGCGGCGCGCCTCCAGCAGCCCTCTCGCCAGCCTGCGGGAGCGCGGCACCTGCGCACCGCTGAGCTCTCCTGCACGCCCAGGTGTGAACGCCATCCTCCCAATACCTTCAGTTTTGCTTCTAAAAAATTTTAAAAGTAGAAACCTATTTCTCATCGCTGTGAAGGCTGGAAAGTGCACATGTGGTCTGATCAGATTTGGTGTCTGGGGAGGTCTCCCTTCCCCGCTGGCCTGTGCCCTCACGTGGTGGGGAGAAAGTGAGGCTGGCAGAAGACTTGGCATGTGTATTCCCGTGTGTAACAAAGGTGCCAGCAGTCTGATTAATATGAAGACACTGCACCCATCTGCTCCTGAAAGCCCCATCTCAGACACTAGGTAAAATACAAGGGGTTGCCAGGCATGGCTGCTCATGCCTGTAATCTCACCTCCTTAGGAGTCTGAGGCAGGAGGGTTGCAAGTTTGAAGCCAGTCTGGGAAATGTGGCAAGATCCTATATTAAAAAAAAAAAAAAAAAACAAGCCAGGATGTAGTTGGGTGGTAGAGCATGTACCTAGCATGAACGAGGCCCACTCCTCAGTGCTGAAAAAGTTGTTTGTACACACATGTCAGCCGTTTGTCACTCTGATCATGACACATGGTAACAACAACTAAGAAAAGCTTATTTTGGTTCATGGTTTTAGAGGTCCCTGTCCATGGTGGGCCAGCTCCGTTGTTCTGTTCTAGACTGAGGTGAGGCAAAGCATCGTGGTGGTGGAAGAACAGGCAGAGGAGAGCAGCTCAGCTCCTCACAGCTGGGAAATGGAGCAGAGGGGAGGGGAGAAGATAGACCCTTCCTGAGCACTCCCACAGTGACCATGTCCTCCAATGAGATCTCACCTTCCTGGAGTCCATTCAGCTATCAATGGATTACTCCAGTGACAGAGTCAGCGCCCTCCTGAGCCAGCCACTGCCCCAAAGCCCCACCTCTGCCCCTTGCTGCTCAGGGACCACGGTTTCAACATCAGACCTTGTGCCGGAGCATTCGAGGTCCAAGCCATAAAATATATATTTTTTCAGGACTAATGAAGTGGGAGGATAATTATGCCTTGTTATCAAATTCCTCATATGATTTCCAATTTCAAAAAGCATACACTTTTTGTGTTTTTTAAAAACATACTTGTTTTCTTCTTAAAATCAACCAAATATTATAATTATTGCATTTGTTGTTCTTTTTCTCTTTTTGCTCATGTTTAATAATCAAGCTGTCTTTGTTCTGCTCTCCTTCCCAACAACTTCCTTTATTGTCCAAACTGAGGAAACGAAACTTTAATTGAGACCAGGCCCCTCAAGAAGCAGCCACTCTTTCCTCTCGTAAGACCTGTCAAGTCTTCCAAGCACCTGAGAATATTGTGAACACATTTTCAGTTGTCAGTCATTTAACTTTATTCATTAAGAAATGAATGAAAACAGCAACAGTTGCCATGTGAAGCCAACATCTCCACAAAGGAGAAGAGCTTGATTGCCATTCCGCTGCGGGGATGGCAGCCGCTCCTCACCTGAGGGGTTATCCTGGCCCGTGAGAAAGAGTGTGAGGGGCCGAGCACAGCTCCTTGCTACCAGCTCAGGAGTAACTCAGAGGCACAGAAGTACCACTGAAGTGTGTGTAAAGCAGCTCCAGGTTCAAGACATGTCCACACCTCTTGATTCTTAACATACGACAGGTGGCCACTGCCTCCAGGGCTGGCATTCCATGGAGGATTGCCATCTCAGTAGAAAAAAGAGTGCCATAAGAAAAGAAGATGGAGCATGCTCATGGCCACCTCGCTCCATACCGTGCCCAGAGACTTTGATTGACATGACTGAGTCCTCTAGGGACCCGTGAAGATGTAGGGAAGCCTGAAGTCTCTCTTCCTGCGCTGGCTGTGGAGGCACACACTCCTGGGTTCCTCTGCAGCACAAGGATCTCCGTCAGTGTTGGGACTCTTCTCCCTGGAACGTGTGTGACTCTGTCAAACATGAAATGAGACAGCAGTGGAGCTCCCTGTGTGCCCGCTGCTGGGCACTGTACTCTTTGGCACACCTCCCTGTTCCTGCAGGTAGGCAGCATCTAGCTCACTTGCCCAGAATGGAGCTTCCTAAGCGGTGATGCCAACCATCCCTTCCCTGATTCCTAATCACAATCTGTATTCCTGCTTGCTCTTTGGGGGTGAGGACTACAACATCTCACACCTTGGCACAGGACCAGACAGGTGCACCATTGGCCAAATAGTTGGTCAGTCAATGAAATTTTAAAGAAAATCTAACATGATGTTAAAATAAATATATAATTATTGCTGGATCAAGAAAGAGGTAACTGGTATTTAGGTTCTAATGAATCCTTAATACATGAAACATACAGAAAAATAATCAACCTTATCTGGCAAATAGGAAACACAAAACAAATAAGTATAAATTAAAACATCAGAACTATTTTAAAAAGGCTTTAGTAATAATTCCCATTGTTGGGAAAGATATCGTTGAAAAGATATTGTTATGTGTTATCAGCAGCATTTTCATTAGTAGGGTCCTTTAGGGGAGCAATATAATAATAAGAATCAAGAACAATCCAAACTATAAATAGTGTGATCAGCTTAACTGCATACCTGGGTATTAACCTGAGCAATAGTGCAAAAATTGTAAGGAAAAACTCCAAAATATATTAATAGCAATACTATTTTTAACAAAATGGAAAAATGCAAGCAACTTAATGTCCATATATAAAAATAACTAAGTTATTTTGGGAATGTCAGAATATTAAAATACAGGCAGCCTCTGAAGAAGAGAAATATGAATTTATATATAATTTTTTATAAGTCAACAGAAAGTCTCTGTGTGCTATTATTTAAACTAAGAAAAGCAGAGGTCAAAGCTGTGGCCACACTGAGATGGCAATTCCGTGAATACAAAGCCCGCTCATTGCCAGCGTCTAGAATTGTTTATGGAGAGATGAGAACGGTTGATTTTGTAAGTTGCCTGTGAGAGAAATATCTCTCTCATTAAGGTTATGTACGCGTTGCTCTTGATATTACCAAGTAAATTCAAACAGCGTGACAAAGAGGGGAAACCTTCGGGCATTTTTGTCAGCACATTTAAGAGGATCTCTGCAGACATGCCACACACTGGGGCCCCAGCTGCCGCAGGACAGGCAGGGAGTAGATGCCCTGTCCTGGCTGTACCACTGTGGCCTGGGTGTGCCTCACTGCTCTTCAGTTGGCCAAGCTGAGAAATGAGAGGGTTTGACAAAGTGCCCCGAGGGATTCCAATGGACCTATCAGTGGACTCCTGCCTTTCCAGTTGCTGTGTCGAGGCTGCTGTGGTCCTCTGAAGGACTGTTCTTTCTTTTTTGTAGGAAAGTAAAGTGACTAGATAAAAACCATCTGTCATGCAGTAAACGATGGTGATCCCTGAGCCTTGAGGATGTCACCAAGGAAAGCCGGAATGCTACCACCAGGAACTCAAAATGATGCGGAGGCTCTTACAAACCTGGCAGAAAACCGGGTGAATGTGGTAGAGGATTACAGAAATCACTCTGCAAAGGAGCAGGCCAGGTTAGATGGGATTTGCTCATTTGTTTTCCCTCTTTCATGAAGCAAGACACGGGTACTGAAATTAGACTGAAGCCAGAGCGATTGGATTGGTGCCTCTCAGTGTGGCTTAGCATGGGCCCAAAAGATCACCTTTCCCCACCAAGAGCAGTAAGCTTAATGAGGATACATATCCACAGCTTGAGTCAAGCCGATTGTCAGTTTCAACACAGAAATATTCTCTGATTAAACTAACAGCATTATGAGCATTATGGCCTAAAAATATGTATCTTTTTGTTTTTTTTTAGCCATATTCTGCAATTTATGGTTAAAATTTTATTTTCTTTCCTCTGAAATATATTCTAACTGGTATGATTAATTGGTAATTGTTTGATAATACTCTATAAAACATGCATTTGGTAAATTATAGATAAGTGCGTCTACACAGATGTATGCATACCTCTGTACCTGTATAGCACACACATGCATACACACACACACACCCAATAGAGCAGTTTTAAAAGGAACTAAAGAGGCCAGGAACGAAATAGTTCCAGAGAAATTTTACCAAGTTTTCATTTTATGTCATATTCATCTCAACTGAAGTGAAAATTGATCACTATCTTTAGCCAAATACATTCGGGTGAAATATAACCAACTTTTAAAATATGTGTCCTAACTGAAAGGTGAAAGATTGTTTTCATTAGTTTTAGGTACAGAATATGCTGGAGGACGATTCAGAGCTCATCATGATTACACTCTTTGCTACAAAACAGAGTTGATTAATGCCTTTTAAATTTTTATATTAACCTGCAATCATTGCAAGAATCACATTTCTTCACTGGAATCTTAAAGAATCTGCTCAACGTCCTTGTGAATGACCTTTAGCAAGCATTTTTTTGGTTACACTATATTTAGATATCACCTTAGTAATTACACATTTGGGATACCTTTTTCCTGGGAAAATGCTATGATTATTGTCATCCATTAAAATAATTTCATTTTTAGACTTTGGTCAAAAGGGAGGGAAGGGAAGAGATGGTACGTGGGGGCAAGAAAGATGGTGGAATGTGATGGACAACAACGCCCTAGGTTCATGTGTGACTGCATTATGGTGTGGCTCTACATGGTGCACAACCAGAGAAGTGGAAGCTGTGCTCCATTTGTGTGCAATGAATCAAAATACATTCTGCTGACATGTAAATCTAATTAGAATGAATAAATGAAAAAAATAACGGAAAAAAGAATATGAACGCATAAAATGTATAATGTTGAAGTCTATCCATGCATTACCGTGAAGTTAGTGCAAAAGAAGAGTTTCATTTTCAGTTTTCCGACCTAGTCTATTTATGATTAATTCAAATTCCTACCTGTACTTAGTGAATTGCAGCTTTCTCATTTATTGTGCATTGATTTTTCGACAAATAGCTGCTGAATACCTGCTGTCCGTCAGCCCACGCTTCACATGGCTCCTTTACAAGTCAGTATCATTCTGTATGATTGACATGATGTGGTTTTTTGATTGAGATAGCCTATCACCGTGAAGTTGATCTTTCACAGTGTACAACTGGGTGGTTTTTATACTTTACAAGACTGGAGAATGGTCACTGTGATTCCAGAATATTGTCACCCTGAAAAGAAACTACAAGCCAATGAGCAGTTATTCCCTAACTCCCTGTCTCCTGGTTCCTGACCACGGATAATCTGCTACATGTTATGGGTTTACCAGTTGTGAAAGTTTCATACGAATCTCATCGTACAATGCGCAGGGTTCTGGGTCTGGCTTCTTTTCCATAGGACGATGTGTTTTAGGTCAATTGCAGCGCGGGCTAGTCCCCCACCCCACCCCATGCTCATGGCTGAATCCAATCCCCACCTGCGATAGACCATGTTTTATTTATTGATTCATGATTGTGGACATCCGGAACATTTCCTTTTTTGGTGACCGTGGATTAGCATTCTGTTTTGATGTCAGCCTATGTTTTCAGTTCCCTAGGGTTCGTGCTAGGTGTGGGACAGCTGGCATGGGGGGACTATGGTTTCCTGAGGACGACCTGCTATTCCTAAAGCAGGTGCAGCATTTTGCATTTCTATTACCAACCTATGAGGGTTTCATTTTTCTGAATCCTGGTCAACACTTGGTATTGTCTGCCTTTTTTTAATTGATTATTTTTAGTTATAATTACATCAAGCTTCATTTTGACATCATTATAAAAGCATGGAATATAATTTTCTCTAGTTCAGCCCCAGTACTTCCCCTTTCCCTCTTCTCCTCCCCACCCCCAGTTCCCCTCCCTCCACTCTTCTGATCTTTCTGCTATTTACTTTTCCTTTTTTAAATTAGTGTCTTGTGCAATTCACTGTGGTGTATTCATAGACGTACATAGGAAAGTACGTATAGTACACACCAGATTCACTCCACTCTTCTTCCCCTATCCCGACTCTCCTGCCTCTCCTTCCATCCCCGTCAACTACTCCACTGATCTTTGTTCTATTTTGATAGAATCTCAACCTCCTTTTCTTTTTATTTCTTCCCTTATTTTGGACTGCCTTCCACATATCAGAGAAAACATTCAACCTTTGAGTTTCTGGGTCTGGCTTATTTTACTCAGCATGATAATCTGTCCATTTACCTGCAAAGACTTTGATTTCTTTCTTTTTTTATTTTTATTTTTTGGTGAGGGGAGGCTATCGGGGATTGAACTCAGAGGCACTTGACCAGTGAGCCACATCCCCAGCCCTATTTTGTATTTTATTTAGAGAAGGGTCTCACAGAGTTGCTTAGCACCTCGCTTTTGCTGAGACTGGCTTTGCATTTTTGATCATTCAGTCTCAGCCTCCCGAGCTGCTGGGATTACAGGCATGTGCCACTTAGCCTGGCCATAATTTCATTCTTTTTTATGGCTGAGTAATATTCCTTTGTGTGTATGTACCATATTTTCTTGATCAATTTATCTATTGATGGGCACCTAGGTTGATTCCACAGCTTGGCCATTGTGAATTATGCTGCTATAAATATTGATGTGTCTGTTTTTTGGATTATAGCCATCAAAATGTAAGTAAAAATGCATCTCATTATGGCTTTGGCTTCCATTTGCCTAATGGCTAATCATAGTGAACATCTTTATCATGGGTTTATCAACTATTTGTATACTTTCTTTGGATAAATATTTTTTTAAGTTGTTTGGATTTTTTTAATTAATTTTTTTTAGTTGTTGATGGACCTTTATTTATGCATTTATTTATATGTGGAGCTAAGGATTGAAACCAGTGCCTCACACATGCAAGGCAAGCACTGTACCACTGAGCCACAATCCCAGCCCTGTTCGACTATTTTTAAGAATTGGGTTTTCTTTGCATTGTTTAGTTGTAAGAGTTCTTTATACATGTGGATGTCAGCTCGCCATCACCTGATATGAAAAGTCTTTTCCCATTCTCCAGGTATTCTTTTCACTTTCTGGAGAGGACTACTTGAAGCACAAAATTTTAAATTTTGATTATGTTTATTTTATTATTTTTTATTTTTTAATCTGTCAGTTCTCCTTTAAGGGATCACATCTAAGAAACCATTACCAAATCAAAGATCAAAAAAGTTTACTACTACATTTTCTTCTAAAGGTTTAATAGTTTTAACTGTTACATTTAAATTTTGATCCATTTTAAGTTAATTTTTGGACATGGCAACGGGTAGCAGTCCAGCTTCCTTGTTTTGCATGAGGCTATTTAATTGTTTCATGATCATTTATTGAAAAGCCTCTGCTTTTTTCCATTGTATCATTTCAGCATTCTTGTTAAAAATCAATTGCCCATGAATGTTTGGGTGTGTATCTTGTCTCCATTTGTTTCCACTGATCTACATTCCTGTTAGGTTAGTACTGTACAATCTACTATTGCATACCATTGCTTTGTAGTAACTTTTGATTTTCTCAGAATTTGTTCTCCTTTTGAAAGATTATTTTGACCATTCTGAGTCTTTCACACTTCACTATGAATTTCTCCAAAAATGTCACCTGGATTTTGACAGGAACTGTCTGGAGTCTGTAGGACAGTTTATGGATTATTTCCTTATTGCTATTTTAGAAATACTAGGTTTTCCAATCCAGAAACATGAGATGTCTTTTCATGTATTTATACTTCTTTAATTTGTTTCAATGATATTTGGTAGTTTTCAGTGTACAAACCTGGTGTTTCTTTCTTCTGTTACATGTGTTCTTAATTAACAGTTTTGATATTATTGTAGATACAATTATGTTCCTAAATTTCTCTTCTGGATAATTCATTGCTAGTGTCGAGAAATACCTTTTTTTTTTTTGTCCTTTTCTTGTATCCTGCAACCTTGCTGAATTCACTTATCTGTTCATCTTTGTTCCGTAGCATTTTCTGCCTAAAGGATAATGTCATATGTAATTAGCGATTGATTTACTTCCTCTCTAATCTGGATAGCTTTTCTTTTTCTTGCCTAATTTCCTTGGCCAGTTCTTCCAGCACAATGTTAAATAAAAATGGTGAGAGTGAACTTCCTGTCTTCTTCCTGATTATAGAAAGAAAATTTCACTCTTATGTGTGATGCTTTTCTTAGGTCTTTTACTAAGCTGAGGAAGTTCTCATTTATTCCCAGTTTCAGTGTTTTTATCATGAAATGATTGCAATTACTTATGTACCATTTAACATTCCCCAAGGATTCCCAGATGCTTCCAGGACAAATTTCAAACAGCCTAATGCAAGATTCTTCCCAATTTGATGCAAGACTGTCTAGTCACGTGACTCTCCATGTCTTCCCTTCCAATCTATAGCCCAGTCATGAAGAAATCCTAACCATTCCCCAAATGGATCATACCCATTCAGCATAGGCTGACACTTTTGTATCAAACTCACACACTTATTTTATTTAATATAAAGTCCTACTGATCCCTCCATAGCCAGCACAGGTCTTCACGCTATAGCTCCCCAGCAATTGCTTTCTGTCTCTACAATCTCAGTGGTACTCAGATAATATGCCCCATTGTCTTTCCCAGGAGACTAGGGAGCTTCTGAGTTTAAGTAATGATACTTTTCTTCTTTTATTTTCATTGTCGGTCATGCCAGCCATTATAGAGTAGGTTCCTAAGTGAAAGTAGTGACTCCTAATTCTGCCCTCATGAGAACTAGCGTCCCGGCAATGAGCAGATGGGAACTCACTCCAGGAGTGTCCAAGGTTTTTTCTGCTTGCTTGTTTTAATCACCACTTGGCCCATACACGGGCAGTTCACACTTTTAGCTTTCATGAATAATGAACAGGCCTTTGACCCATATCCAAACCACAGAATTGGGATTTGTTTTCAAACACATAATCACAAATTCAATTACTGAAGCATAATATTTTGAAAATTAAACAATGCCAAAGAGAGGGAAGATATCTGTATCATTTTTCTAAAACAGTAGCTATGGACCTTGAAGAAAGAGAATTTGAATTAAGAACCAAATTTCATATTACCATTTTTCTTTTAATTTTGCTTAAAATTAGAAACTCCTCCATCAAAATAATTAGAAACTCCCAATTCACAGTGATAAGCACGGCATGTTTTATGAACCCCTGAGATTGCTTTATGTGGTGAGATCAAATGAAATTATAGTGAAAATTCTCATCATATACTAATTTTTAGCACCATGTAAGAATCTAGGACACAAATATATCATACTGAAGGATATATAAGTTGGAAATAGAATAAAACAGAGCCCTCTTGCAATTTTCATGGTATACTGCACCAGTAGGTAAGTTTTAAAGTATGCCAATAAATACTATGATCTCTTTCCTCTATGACAAGGGACCAATCCAACATTAATGACAGAGCCAGTGTTTAAAGAGAACTCAGTAAGCATAGTCAAGACTGAAGCTTGCATTTCCTCCATTCACTGATGGATTCTGAGTACCCAAGCTGAGTCCAGAAAATGACAGTGGCTATGATCTGGGCTTGCATGTTGACCAAGTGAGAATTTGGGCTCCATTGCTTGTCTCTGTGCGTCCCAACAGTTAACTTAACCTCATCTTAGGAAAGGGAGTTAATAGTAACTTCCACTTCTGCTGTAGGTTATGTTGACTAAAGGAAGTGAAAATGTGAGTAGGTTCAGATTAGTGCCCCCTATTCAGGATAGACTTACCAGCAGGGTGGCTGAGCAGCGAGGAGATGAGGAAGGAATAGCTGAGCCCTCCTTCTCAGTCTGTCTCCAGCGTGTGCTTCCCACTGGCCAAAGCCAGGAGCAAACCAAATGGGAATCCCAGGTCAGCCTTGGAATTCTGCGTCCTCCGGGTCCATGACATTATGTTCACGCTTGCCAAACACTGGCCATGTGCTCACCTCTTCATTGCTAAATGAATTTTGTTCTCTTATTAATGAATTCCCCAAGGTAAGGATACAACTGAGTGTCAGTAGAGTCTTAATAAATATTTTAATTGGATAGATACCATAGGAAAGGCACACACTCAAGTACAGAGGTACTTAAAGGAAGGAGAAGAAGACTTTTGGAAGGAGTGATATTTGAGATGGACATTTAAAGATGGTGAGATTTTTCCTTTAATTTTTTTCCCTGTGACTAGATTTCTTAGGTATTTTTCATATAAGAAATACTGTATGAATATACTTTGTAGGAAAAAAACATTCAAGGAATAACTAAGCATATAACATAAATAATGAAATTTCCTTTCATCAGATTGTCCAAACTCTACTCTCCTCACTTAGATTAATCGATTTTCTTTAATCCATATGAATTTTACCCAATCTTTGTATATTTGACATGTGAGTATTTGGACTATGGGTGTATAAGTATTCGATTATATGATGTAGATTCTTATTTTAGACAATTTGGTTGATATTTTATGTTGCAATGTTGAATTTTTCAGTAGAAAACACATCTTAGGGATCATTCTGTTTGTAAACAGTACTGCAATCAACATTTTTACACAAATCTTATGTATATTGAATACTCTTTTTTCATAAAATACACTAAGAATGAAACTGTTGGATTGAAATTTATGCACATCATAAATACTAACAGAACAGGAAACTTTTTAAAGTAATTTCCATGCTTATAGTTTTTCTATCCAATTATAATGCAAATACCTAGGTGATTGAAAGTTTCCAGTGGCCCAAGGTCTCTCTACCGAGAAGGACTGGGAATTGGTGGTTTTGATGTTCTCTGTTTATCAACCTGTTCCCTTGCCCAAATGACCTAATGCCCACATGGGTTTCTGAATCACCACATCAGGGAGGCCTGAAGAAAAGATGAAGGAGGAGAAAACAAAGAAAGAAGCATGAAAATGAAAACCATCAATAACAGAGGTATTATTGACCTAGATAAATCAGGGTTCCTGTGTAGGCCTAGAGCCAGGCTGAGCACCGGTCAGGGGTGGCGTGGACCATGAGAGAGTGTTTAGAGGAGCACAGGAAGGCAGCTCAGCTACAGGTGTCCCAGGGGAAGAGCTAGGACGGGTGCAAGGGCTGTATGGAGGGCGTGCACCTCAGGAAACCTCTAGGGAGGGCGGGACAGAGGACGGGAAGGGGAGGAGCCCACTAGGGTGGGTTCTTGGGTGACACCCGAGCTGTAGTGAGGCACAGGGTCTTCTGGGGCCTGGGCCATAGTACCGCACGGTTGGCCTGGCGAGGAGGCTGCCCATCCCCGCTGGAGGCACGGCCAGCTACAGGTTACCTCAGGAAGGGCAGCTTTCCTCAGCTAAGGGCACTTGTCCTGAGAAAGGGCAACTGGGGCCCCATAGAAGCCAACACTTGCCTCAGTTGTATAATTTCCAGAAAGAAAGGAACAAATTGGAAATGTGTGGACATCTGGGCCTCGCCACAGCTTCGGCAAATCTCTTATACTCCAAAAGTTTGTTGTTTTACTTCTTGTATTTTTTATATATTTATTTGCTAATTAATTGGGCAGTTCATCCATCTATTTCTTCTGGGATCTTGCAATGGACAAGGAATACTTGTCAGTCCCTCAGGATGTACAGCTTCCGCCAGACCTGTTGTGTCCCTGGCCTTCCTGTCAGGAGTCCATCTCTGCGGTTGGCTATCTCTGCTTCCAACTTCCTGTCTAGAAATTTCTATGTATTATGCAGTATGGTGTGAACAGCCTTCCTTTGACAGTGATTTCCCATGTACAGAGAACACTTTCTTCTCGTAGACTTGGGCCTGTGAAGAAATGCCCCTCTTGTGATGATAACTGAAGTCGATATTGAGGAGAAATTCACTAAGTGCATTGGTTTCATTGTATGTGTATGTCATTCTCTCCACCCCACCCCAACCCTTTTAAAGAAGATAATGTCATTTCTCAAAGGTCTGAGTGAGATAACATTGTAAGAGAAAACTTGTGTCCCTCAGTAAACTTTAATTAACACCATAATGAGTTCTTCGCATGTTAACTTATGTTTTAAAAGATGGTGTGTTAGTCAGCTTTCATTACTGTAGCAAATAACTGACACAATCAATTTATGAAGAGGAAAGGTTTATTCTGGATCACGTATTCAGCCTGTGATTGATTGGTACCAGGGGGCCTGTGGTGGCACATCATAGTTGTATATCACAGCAAAGCCACTCATCTCATAGCCTGGAAATAAAAGGGAGAAAGAAGAAGGTTTAGGTCCTCCAGCTCATTTGAAGACATGTTCCCATAATGGCCTAAGGCCTTCCACTAGGCTCCATCTGTTCAAAGTTCCACCCTCTCCCAATAGCTCCACGCTGGGGACTACCTCCCAGCATTGGCCTTGGGGAAACAGTCAAAATCCAAACTGCAGCAGATATGAACACTGTGCCCATACTGCTCTCAAGTCACCCGTGATATACATGATGCTGAGGGGCTGCTTGTCTCTGCATGCTCATTCTAACTTTTAATAACATAAAACTTTTAAAGAGAATGAATGATACCCATTCCTGTGAGCAATGCCACTTTTACAAGTAATTCTCCATGAACTTGCATATATCAATTTAGAGACCACTTTTTTCTTAGTTCCAGAAAAACCTTCTGAAATTGAAAGGAAGCCACTGAATCATACATTTTACTTGGTAGCTGGTTAACAAAAAGAATCATTTCAAAACCATGACCATTTTAAGTACAAGGTTGAAACATAAGCCAACATTTGTTACAACTATTTTTCTGCAAGCCAAATTATTTATTTTCTTCTCCAAGGACTTCTTTATTTCTTGCAATGTGTTTGGGTAGTCTTTTTTTCTCAAAGAACAGTAAACAAATGCATAATTTCTGTACTGCATTGTTTGGTTGAGGCTGTCCAACACAGTGGATGAAATGTGTCACTCTCCATGGAGAACCTGGGTGCTCCAGAAGCAGACCAGGCAAAAGTCTGCTTCTACTTGAAGAGTTCAGTGGTACATCCTGAGAAATTTGTTTTTCAGTGTGGTAGTCATTGCAAGAAAAAGCAGCTATTAACTGGAACAAATCTTGCTTCTCCTGTGGAAAATGCAAATTCAACTTTTGCATCTAAAGGAGCTGGCAAAGAGCCATAGTGTGTGGGTTTCATTGGCTTGAAATCTCTCTTCAGTCCACACTCGCTGTAAGACAAGATGTCATTAGATAACAAATGGATTCAAAGGGTGATACAAATTTGTCTAAAAGCACCCCAAATTGTGCCACCCACAGCGCACATATAGGTTGAGAAAATGGGAAACAGGATGTGATTTCTTCCACTCCTAATCGGAAATGTGAAATTCAATTCCCAGCCGTGACCTCTTTGGCACATGCCAGCCCTTGGTCCTGCATGGAGTCTAGTGAAACAACAGCATGAGAGAAAAACATACAAAAGCATTTATTTCACTTTCTTGCAGAAATTTGTTTTTCCCCAAATTTGTTAACAACCATTGATTACTGAAATTTAGTTGTACTTGCTCATGTACTTCAGTATAAAAGTAGATGAAGGCAACTTGCACTACATGTAGAAAATACATAAATTTATCACATTCGTACCCAAATCAAACATCTCTGAAGTGTATGGAGTTGGAATGTGAAGCTCACCAAACAGCATATTACTAATAACACCTCAGCCATGAAATTAATTACAGCAATTCTCAGAAAGGATTTTACAGAAGGTGAGCAAAGTGGTACCTAGAAATTGCCCTCTGGCAACAAGCTCTGTGTTGAGGGGAAGCACCTGCCGGGCGAGGTCTCTGTGCACTTAGGTTCCAATGATTTTCTGACATAATAGCATCCTGAGGAAAGCATTATTTGTTGGTGTATCCACTTATTAACTGTTCGTTGTTTATTATAATAGGGAGATTTCTTTCATGCTACAAATTCTTGGAGAATAGTTGCCACATTTCAATTAATTAGACATGCATAATGCCGTATTTAGTATGCTCTCTGTGCCTACTACTTTTGTTTTGAACTATATGCTTCTTCTACCCTGGATTGTCACATAAACATGTTATACTTCCTGTGTCTTTTACTTGTTCTACAAATTTTTTTTCTTGTTCTATTTCAGTCTGTATTTTATTGTAAGTTATAATGGAAATAATACTGCCTGATGTGGTCTCAAGCATTTTAGCTACAAAAATATGTGTTTAAATTTATTTTTTAGGGGACACTCACTTGAAATTCATTTTCCTCTAGTATTATCTGAGCAACAATTTCAGATTTTTCTGAAGATGAATTTGCCCCAGAAATATCTAATTTGTATCAGGAGCTTTCATTGGTTGGTGGGAGCCAACCAGAATGAGCAGCAAGCACCCTCGCTGCTGGGTCTGCCCTCTCCTGCTCCTCCTGTCCCCCTGGGCCCGCAGCTCAGCCACCTAGACCATCTCAGGTCCTGGCCCCCTCACTGCCCTGCTCCTTGCTTTCCTCTTTTCTTCCCCAGGCGACAGTGGCCCCTGCCCCTCCTCCACAGTGTGGGCTCAGTACAGAAGCAAAGCAACCTTCAAAGACTTTTGTCAGGTCACATCTCCTCTGCCCAGAACCCTCCCTTGGTCTCCCATCTCTCGGAGCAGAGAGCAAAGTCCCACAATGAACATGTAAACCCTTTGCACACTCCCAGCCTCTTCCCTTGACTCTCGCCTTGCCCTGATACCCCAGTGACACACATCTGGCCTCCTCCCTATTGGCTGAATGTACTGAAGCCCCAGTTCCTGCGCTTGCTCCTCCTTTCCCTGAAATCCTCCCCTGGAGGAACGCATGGCTCCCTCCCTCTCGGCTCACTGGTCTCTGCGTTCATCTTCCCTTTTCGAATGATCCATTCCCAGGTCACCGTATGAAAAATCAAACAGCGACTCCACCAAGTGTCTCAGGCAGCTCATCCCTCCCCATCGCCCTGCCGTCCTTCTCCACAGTCCTCGGTATCACTGGACATGCAACAGTTAACAGAATACTGTCTCTGTCCTCTCCAGAGTGACATCTTCACAAGGCCAGGACTTCCTTTTCTTCTTTGCTATTTCCCTAGTGCCAGGAACAGTGCTAAATGCCTGGAATATAGACTTTGGTGCCCAAGGACTGAGGGCCAAGTGGAAGGATGCACACCTCCGCGGTAACAACAGACTTTCTGAACTCTGGGACATTGATTTTTCAGCTATTATTCTCCCAATTGCTGCAGCTAAACAATGTGCTAAAATGAGCAGGACGACACGTTACTGCTTCTCATCAGTCAGGTTAGAGAGTAGGTTAGGTCTGGTGCAAAGAACCCGCTGAGAAGTAAACACTGCACACCTGCCCCTGGAGTCCGTGGTTCTGTGGGCACTTTAGGTTTCTTACCTGTCTAGCCAAGATGCCTACCTCCTGCCTTGCCTGCGTTCCTGCCTGTTAGTGCTAAGGCTGGGGACCTAGGCTGAAATTCTGGAAGCTCAACCAATATAAGGCCAGAATGCAGGCCCGCTTAATGACGCTGTGCACCAAGCAGGTAGGTATGATGTGCCTCTCAACAGGGACTCTCTTTAAGTATTTGCTCAATAGAACTAAAGGTGAGGCCAAATACCTTGTAGGAAAGGAAACTAAGGAAGGAGCTGGTGGAAGGCTCTGCTCTGCTCTGTGACCATGCACAACCAACCCCACCACTGAGCAAAACGAAAGCTTTGTGTCTGTATTTTGGCAGGATTTTCAGCAACGTATTTTGGGTTTGCCTGTCCCCTTTGAAGTAGCTTCACAAAATGGTCCTTTCAAGCTCATTTTATTCCCCCAGAGAGGGGCTCTAGATATACCTCTTCTCAGGCAGGGGATGGTAACTGCTCAGGGCTTTTGCAGATCGGTGCCCTGGATAAGGGCCCAGCAGGCTCAGTCTTGACCCCTGATCTTGACCTAGCCAAGACCTCACAGCTCCACCTGCCATTGCTCAGAAGGGCAGGTGGTTGTTCTTGCCTAAAATGTTATTTCCTAGCCGCAATCAATTAAATCCAGTTTTTCAATTTCACTGACTAAATAAGGCCTTCAAAATAACAGCGATTTTTATTATTATCATAGGCAGAACTCAAGCTTCAGAAAAGAAAAAAAAAGAAATTGAAATTAACATTAAAATAAAAGATTTTTTAAAGGATTAATACTAGGGGAATTAATCAGCTTCTATTGTTTGTTTTATCTGGTGTTGATTTACTTTCCCAGCAGGTCCTGAATGGTCTTGGGGGAGCTGCTGTCATGTGGGCTTGCCTGGGTCTGAGGTCAGTGCTGGCGGGAACACACAGAGCAAGGGCAGCGAGGACCGCTGGAGAGTCGGCCATTAGATACACCAAGGTCAAAGCCCATGTAAACCTTGGTAGGATCACTAACGGGATATTTTTTAGTTTCAAAACATGATTTCCAAGTGAATCTGGGTGGTGGGGAGGCTGGGATATGGCTCTGCCTCCAAACAGAAGGCTGATGTCCATTTATGCCTTTCTAGTCATGAAAGAGCAGAGACTAGATTATAAATCTATTTTATCTCTTGGCTTCTTAAATAAAGGTGAAGAGAGAGAAAACAGGAAGGGTTGCTTGACTTCTGGACCTATCAGGACCATGTCTTTGTGTCCAGTATTGATTAGAATCCTGGGATTCTTCAGATAATTCTACCGCCCCCCACCCCCAGGTTCTCTGTGCAAAAGCTGAGTGCGGTTTCCCCAGCTGCTCAGAAGCGCTCCCACCCTAAGGTGAAGCTATTTTTGCGGCATCAACCCGAAGTCCTGCAGCTTCTGTTCTTCCTAGGCAAGGTATTTAAACAACACTGCTGCTTCCTGTTGTGTGGGTGGAAACCCAGCATGGATCACGATTGGGCCATTTAAGGGTCTGGGCTCCTGTTTCCACTGCACCTGGCTCCACATGCCCCTTCCCTGCCTCATTACCCTGCCAGACCCCCGATTCCCAGCACCTTGGACTTCAGCACACTGGGCCGGCCACGTCCTACCACCCCACCTCATCTGGGGTCGGCTCACTGGTTGGGCTGGCAGATATTCTGAATCTGACCTTGGGTCTAGCGCGTTTGTGCTCCTAGGACATTCTTGGTCTGCAGTCCGATCCTTGGGGTCCACCTGATTTTCAGCTCTGTTAGATGGGGGATAATACTAAGGATAATGTGTGCCCTGTAGTGAGGCAAGTTGCTTGGAGGCTATGAGGCAGTTCCCTGGAGCATGCATTTGTCCACTCTGGCCGTCACACAGAGGTGCTGTTCCGGCCTGGCTGGTCTGAGGGTCATGCCCTCTCGTCGCTTCTTGAACTCCACTCATGTGTTGATCAACAGTCTGCTGAGCTCGCGGGCTCTCTGCAGACGTCCAGCGTTTTCTCCCCTGGCTGCCCTCACCTCCCTGGTACACTCCCCTGGACCCTCAGCTGCCCCGGCATCTCCTCAGTTCACCCAGACCCTGGGCCCTGCCAGAAGCTACGAGTTCTTCCAGTTGACACCAGAAACATGATTCACAGGAGGATAAATCACCCTTGCCTCCTCCTCCCTGGGCAACAGGTGCCCAGATTGATTCCTGGATTCTGAGCACCACTGTCCTTAGGGTCAGATGTCAGTGGTTGTGACATACACACAGTTTTCCATCTGAATTGTTTCCAGCAGGTAGGTAAATCTGATTTCTTTCCCTCTTTCCTTAGAAGTCTTCTGGTGCTCTATTTTGAAATGAACATCCAGCTCTGCTGGTTGACTTGCTCGAACCTCCTCCTTTGGACACCACCTCACGTCTGCTGAGGTTCGTTGTTTCCCTCCATGACTCGACACTACTCTGCGTCATTGTAGCACATGTCCCAGACCTGTATGTCACTTTTCAAATGTATGTAGATCTGACGCTGTTTTTTAAACTAAAATAAAAATTATTTTCATACATAGAAAATACTGACACATTTTACTACAGCTAGTCTCACTCTCTCTATAATATTTTATCATATGTATTTATAATAAGTAGTTTTAAATAAGAGATAGCAGACCAAACCTGTGTACTTACTACCAGTGTCTCCTGAATCCCTGCTAAAAAACAGTTGACAGATTGAAATGGTGTTGGCACAGTAAGAGAGATGGATACAGACAGAACACAGAGCAACACCGGACAGTGGGGGTCCCCCAGAAATGCACCCACACAAATACATTCAATTCATTTTTGACAAAAGAGTCAAAGTAGTTTAATGGAAGAAAGATAGGCTTTTAAGTGGAACACCTAGTCATCCATTAGAAAAATAATTATAATGATCTTGACCTGTACTTCACACACACTCAAAATATAACTCAAAAAAGGTCATGGACTTTAGTGTGAGACTTAAAACTTCTGGGAAAAGAACGTAGAAGAAAAATTGTCAAGATTTCAGCTAAGCTATGAGTTCTTCCAGTTGACACCAGAAAAACATGATCCACAGGAGGATAAATCGATAAGCTGGACCTCCCTGAAATTAAAACTTTTGTTTGGCAAGAGACTCCACTATAAGGATGAGAAGACAAATTACAGACCACAACAAAATATTTGCAAACTGCATATCCAGCCAAGCCCTTGTGTCTAGAATATTAATGTCCATATGCAATGTGAAAAAACAAGCGATTCAATTAGAAAATGAGCAAAAGACATGCACAGACACTTCACCAAAGAAGACATTTGGGTGACAAATAAACACATAAAACCAGTTCGACATCATTAGCATTGAGAGACATGCAAATTAACACTGGAGCGAGCCAGCACTACACCCGCGTCGCCACAGTGAGTGTGCTAACCACACCAAGCAGAGACATGCCTCGTCTGCAGGTTGCTTCTGGGAACATGCGGAGGGACAGTCACTCCGTAAAATAGTTGGGCGGTTTCCATCAGGACTGCAAAAGGACTTGCCCCCTGACCCAGCAATTGTACCCTTGGCCATGATGTCTCCCAGAGAAGCGAAGATGTATTTTCACACAGGAATTGCTACACAAATATGCATAGAAACTCTGCCAGTAATACCCCCAAACTGCCAACTAAAATGCTATGTACATGGAGGAATGATTGAGTTCCCCGTGCTATGTCCACCACAAAATACTGCCCAGCCACAGAAAGGAATGAAGTGTGATCCACACAACCATCCGAAGAGCCTCAGGGAAGTCAGGCCAAATAGAAAGAGGCCAAGCTCCACGTGACACAGACCACATGACTCCATTGGGATGGTCATGAAGTGCCTGACTGTGGGGACAGAGAGTGACAGCTGTCAGGGTGGGTGATGGGACAGAGAAGGGGTGAGAGTGGCTACCCAGAGTGACCAGAGTCTCGTGGTGGTACTGTGGTGAACTTCGTCATGGTGGTTATACGGCCTCTCTGCTTGAGTGCACTGTACAGGTGTGCACGGAAGTGAGCACACGCATGCCCGGTAAAATCCGAATTAGCCCTGTGGGTTGCACAAATGAGAGCTTCTTGGTTCTGACATTATACTGTATTTGTAGAGGATGCTCACATCGGGGGAGGCTGGGGAGAACATGCACAGAAATATACTTCCTTGTATATTTCTCTGCAACCTCCTATTAATATACGATTGCTAGCAGATTTAAGAAGGATTTAGCATTGACATATAAGAACATAGCAGAACAGACAGAGATCCAGCCATATCCAGAAGGCTGGGCCCTGGGGCTGCAGACCCTGACAGATCCAGGGTCCAGGCCACCTGGCAGACCTTGGTGCCAAGCCATGCCTTTTGGACTGAGACTGCAGAAACATCACTGTAGACTCACGCTACAAATCATCCTGGTAGACCCAGAACTCAAGCATGATCCACAGACTCAGGCTCCAAGGCCCACCCAGTGTCAGGCTGGTCGCCTGGGAGTCAGGCTCTCACCCCATCCCAGGGTGCCCGGCTAATGCTATTGCCTGGGGCAACATCTGCATACTCTGGCCCGCCCAGTACAGTCCCTATGGGCACAGGCTTCAGGCAAGCTCCCATAGATGTAGGCTCTAGGCCTGTTCTTGGGGACCCAAGCTCCAAGCAAACTCATGGCTCTAACTAGGTCTGTGCCAATGGATCCAGGCTCTAGGCCCAACCCTAAGGATTCAAGAGCCAGCCTGCCTACCTGCTCACTTAAGCATTAACATTTTTTAACAGAATGAAGAGTAAAATTGTATTTAATCTCAATAGACACAATCCCACAATCTTTTAACAAAATCCAACATCCTTTGATAATAATAACTTTGAACAAACTGAGTATAGAAGAAATGTACCTCAATCACCATGATGAAGGCCATATATGACAAGCCCCTAGTCAATGTCATATTCCAAGATAAAAAGTTGAAAGCTTTTCCTTAAGATCAAGAACAAAATAAGAATGACCAGTCTTATATTCAACATAATACTGGAAGTCATATTCAGAAAAAATGGACAAGAAAAAGAAAGAAAAGTCATCCAAATTGGAAAAGAAAGTTAAATTGTCCCATTTGCAAACAAAAATCAACTTACTTATAGAAAACCCTAAAGACAGTACCCAAATCTATTAGAACTGATAAATTAAGTCAGTAAAATTGCAGGATATATAATCAACATGCACAAACTATAGTGTTTTTATACGTTAACATTGAACTACCAGAAACAGAAATGAAAAATCTAATTTGCAATAGCTACCAAAACCTTAATAATACTTAGGAATAAAAATATGCAAGGTTAGGTCAGAGAGTTTCTCATCCCCCTTTCACCAAAGAGGTGAAAGACCTGTACTTGAAAACTGTAAGACATTATTAAAAGAAATTAGAGCAGACACAAATAAATGAAAAGAAATCTCACGCTTGTGGATTAAAAAAATATATTAAAATGTTCATGCTACTTGAAGAAATCCACAGAAATCTACAGATTCAATGCAGTTATTATGAAAATTCTAAAGATGTATTCAACATAAATTTTAAAAATCCTAAAATTTGTAGGAAGCCAAAAATGATCCTGTACCGTCAAAGAAATCATGAGCAAAAAAACTAGAGGAATCACAGTCCCTGACTCAATATATACCATGAAACTACAATAATCAGAACAGCATGGTACCAGCATAAAATTGATATATGGAACAATGGAGCAGAATGTAAAGCCTAGGAACAATTCCATGTCTTTACACTCAGTTGATCTTCAATCAAGCTGCCAAGAACATACAATGGAGAAAGGACAGTGTTTTCAAGGAATGGTGCAGAGACAGCTGGATATTCACATGCAGAAAACACTGTCTTCATTATAGGGGAGGGAAAAAAGGGATCCAGTGTGACTAAAGTGACTTAGGCCTATAAACCTATTTGTTAGTCTGAAGCAAGAAACACAGATCCATAGGAGGCAGATGTATGAACAAAGCAACCAAACTAAACAAAAGTGAAACACCAGAGACATAATAGAGGATTTGAAGTATCTGAGCCTTTGGAAGAATACTGTCTGGTGTTTGGCAGATCTGGAAGATAATTTTCATAAAAGAATCAGTGATTAATAATAGGTAGGCAGATTTAAAAATAATGGAGTCATTACATTTATTATAAATACTCATGTAAGAATGAAAATCTAATGAATACACTGTTGTCTCAGGGATGTACAGTATTTATATAGTAAAGATAATATAAAGACTGGCTTCTCCTTTGCCACAGTTGGGAGAAAGGAAGAGCAATGTTAGGTTAGAGAGCTTCTTGTCTCCCTTAACAGCTCAAAAATACCATAGTTGGGGGCTGGGATTGTAGCTCAGTGGTAGAGTGCTTGCTTAGCATGCACAAGGCCCTGGGTTTATTTACCCTCAATAAGATCTCTAGAATCCTGTTGGGAATTTCCTTTCTTATACAGAAAGGTAGCATGTTGCACAAAAAATATATCCAATTTTATTTGTTAATTATAATAATGAATTAATTTAATAAAAGAAAACCATAAGTTATCCTCCCTTTCCTGCTTCATTGTTCATGAATTGAAGTCTGTGATAGCTCTCTAAGAAAGAGTGAATAGATTACATTCTTCATATTAAACATCTTTATATGCACTTTCAATGAACAGTATATATATATTATTACACATCTAAATATGTCTTTATTCAATTCTGATGGTTGAGTGATACCTTGTCTGGGTATAAAATTATAGGCTGAAAGTAATTTTTCATCAGAATTGTTAGTATAATTGTGGTACTATCTTTTGAATTTTACTGTACAAGTCAGATTAATATGTATTTTGTGGATTTTAAAAAATCTACATTTTAAGCCCAGATCATTGGAAACTTTATCATAATATGCATTTGTATGACTATTACATTACTTTTGCTGGGCTTTCAATTTTGTCTTTCAACTTAAAGACACAAGCCTTTTGTGTTTGGGGCTATTTTTGTTCCATTTCTTTGACATTTTTCCTCTCCTGTTTCTTTTTTCTCTTCTTTCTCTATGACTTTTTCAAGCTGAATGTCAAACCACATAAATTAATCAAATTTTTATACATATTTTTCCTTTTTTCCCATTGACAACATTACAGCTATGTTGCATATTTTCCTGACATAATTATATTTGTACTGTATATTAATTTATAATATCTTTTCTTTTTCTGTTTTTTGAAAATAGTTTCTGGCTCTTGTTTTATGGATATGATGTTAACCACCTATTCTAACTAGTTTCCATTTTTATTGGCGTCTGTTTGTTTCAGTCTCTTTGTCAGGGGAAAGGATCTCTGTCCCATGAGCTGCTCCTTCAGGAAACATGCCCATATGTGACTGAAGTGCACAAGCCCTATCAGGACGTCCATGTGGGAGGTGAGACCAATTTTTTTTCCATAGACCATCTTTTAATTTTCTTCTAGACAAAGATAAACATGTCAACAAGTGTTCCAGAAACAGGCAGGGAAGGGCAATGGGTGGTGCCAGGAAACAAGGGCGAGGCATCACCCACTTTTCATCCAAGGGTACACTTGCCAGGCCACTGGCCCTGAACCAGCCTCTTGGACTGAGTGTCTTGCTCCCAGGGTGTGCCTGTGGGGTGAGAGGCTTCTGTGCCTGTGGGGTGAGAGGCTTCCAAACTGACCTCCACCGCCTGTGTTCCCTGCTTCCTGCCAGAGCCTCTGGGGGCTGCGGGCTGAGCTCCCATGCCTGCACCTTCCTCTGGCCTGCCTGTCAGGTCTGTGTTCTGTGGCACAGACCCACCTCCATCTTATTCTGCTTTCTACACATTTGCTGTGATAATTTTTATATCATATTTTCTGTTCTTTTCTTTGTTTTTATTAGTTATACTTTTTTGTTTTTCATTTTAAAGCCACTTTTGTAGATTTTAGGAGGGAGAGGAGATGATAACCCCTGATCCAACCTTCACATTAAACCAAAGTCAGAAGATACACTTTTCAGTATTACTAGATGTAGAGGCTACACTTTCAGGGATCATTGCCATAATCCACAGGTATTACTAGATGTAGTTAACGTGCATTTGTGATGCATACTTCAAAAAAATACTACCTTAACTGCTGAAAATATTAAATCAGCATGGAATTGTAGAGAGTTCTAAATAAGAATGTACTACCTTTGCTTTTTTCTAGGGCAGAAGAAGCGAATCCCAAGTTAAATTGTCTGTAGCATAAATAAAAGGAACTTTCTAAGCAGGAAGAAATTTATTTAGACTCCCTTACTAAATGTGGCATTAAAAAGCAAAACTACCAAAATATGGAAAATTATTTTCATCACTAATAAACTTGTTAGATTGGTATCTCTTTCTTAGTTGAATAAGAAGTATACATCGTTAGATATTTTGCTTCAAATGCAAAATAAGATATCAGTCTTCATATTTTCCAAGTTCTCTACCAGAACTATTTGATTTTTCTTGAAAGAAAAATAAATGTATATGACTCATGCTTTACTTTCTGATTAATAAGCTTCCAGGGACAATATTTGTGTCTACTCCATTTGTGATCCAAGAAAAAAGTCTACCAGAAAGCCGTATTGTGGAACTGTTTGGAAGGAGTTTGATTCTGCTGAGTTTTTCTATAATGGATTGGAAATGCATTAACTTAAAAACCCGTAAGTGAAATTAGGCAGTACATGTGCAAAACCTACAGAAAGAGACAGGGAAAGTCGTGAAGAATCCAAGCGGCATACAAATGCCAGTGAAATGTTTTCAATGGGAAGCTGTGAGCATCACTGTGCTGAGGCTCAGCCAGGGGCCCGGCCAACAGAAATGAGGTCTGCTGGGCACAGGAGGGCCTGCACTGGCAGACTCTTTCAACCACCATAACACACTCTTCTTCCTTGCTGAGGAAACTTGTCTTATCATCCAAGATTTCTTGATCTCAGGAAAGTTAAATCCCTCACCTATGGTGTGAATGCTACTCAGGTCTAAGGGGAAGTTTTTCTGGGGAGTGTCTGAGAAAGAACTTTTCTCCCTGATAAGATAAAAGTGCTGTGCCATTTAACCTCTTATCTCCTCCATTTAAAACAGGATTGGGATGAGAGGATTGGAGCTACTGCAGCCATGATGATCCCATGAGAGGAAGGACCAGAGACTGACCTTTATCTCCCATGTAATGAAGCTGCTGGATCAAAGTCAAGAGCTGTTTGCTGCAAACTTTTTGTTAGAAAACAAATGACTGATTATTTAAGCCCCCGTTGTGTGTTTTCTCTTCCCCATGTGTACTAAATACACCCTTTGGTCCCCTTGCCCTACTACCCTGGTCACCACCCCATTCTGGATCCATGGATGCAGGCATGCCCCTCTGGACGTGTCTCACTGTGTCCTGTCTCTGCCTGGGTCCAGCAGCACCTCGAATCTGAACATCCTCTCCCTTCCCCTGTCCGATGAACTTCTACTCACCTTTCATTTAATGAGCGTTTGCTTTTTCAAATGTCATCTATTTCTTTTTCTTGAAATGTCTTTCTACTCTGAAATGTCTGGTGATGCCTTCCTGTCACCAACATACCCTCCACCACCAACCTCACCCTTGGCTGCACCTGCTGTAATCTGAACAGAGAGGACCTCTCCTTTCTTAAATGGCAAATAATTTTTATTTATTTATTTTTTACCTTGTTAATTTTTTTTATTGGTTAGCTTTGGTTGTACATGAGAGTGGAGTGTGTTCTGACATATCACATGTGCATGGACTGTAGCTTCCCATTCTGGTGGTTGTATATGATGTACAGTTCCACTGGTCAGGTAATCGCATCTGAAAGTAGGAAAGTGATGGCCGATTCACTCACTGTCTTTGCTATTCCCAGCCTCCTCCCTTCTCTTCATTCCCCTTTCATCTAATCCAGTGAACCTCTAATCTCTACCCTGCCCCCGCCATATTATGTGTCAGCATCTGTATATCACACAGAACATTTGGCCTTTGGTTTGGGGAGACTGGCTTATTTCACGTAGCATGGTATTCTCCAGTTTCATCCATTTACTGGCAAATGCCATAATTTCATTCTTCATTACAGCTGAGTAATATTCCATTGGGTATATATACCACATTTTCTTTATCTATTCATCTGTTGAAGGGCATCTAGGTTGGTTCCATAGCTTAGCTACTGTGAGTTGAGCTGCTGTGAACATGGAAGTGGCTGTGGCCCTGTACTATGCTGATTTTAAGTCCTTTGAGTATATACCAAGGAGTGGGATAGCTGGGTCAAATGATGGTTACATTCCTAGTTTTCTGAAGAACCTCCATATTGCTTTCCAGAGTGGTTGCAACAATTTGCAGTCCCACCAGCAACTTATGAGTGTACCTTTTCTCCACATCCTCGCCAACACTTACTGTTACTTGTATTCTTGATGACTGCCATTCTGACTAGAGTGAGATGGAATGTCAGTGTAGTTTTCATTTGCATTTCTCTAATTGCTAATGATGTTGAATATTTTTTCATAAATTTGTTGACCAATCATATTTCTTCTTCTGTGAAGCACCCATTCAGTTTCTTTGCCCATTTATTAATTAGGTTACTTGTTTTTTTTGTTTTTTTTTTTTGGTGTTTTTTTGAGTTCTTTGTATATCCCAGAGATTAATGCTCTATCTGAGGTGCAAGTGGCAAAGATTTTCTCCCATTCTTTGGGCTCTCTCTTCACATTCATGATTGTTTCCTTTTCTGAGAAGAAGCTTCTTAGTTTGAATCCATCCCATTGATTGATTCTTGATTTTACTTCTTGTGCTTTAGGAGTCTTGTTGAATAATTCAGTTCCTAAGCTGACATGGTGGAGATTTGGTCCTACTTTTTCTTACTAGGTGCAGGGTGTCCACCTAATTCTTAAGTCCTTGATCCACTTTGAGTTGAGTTTTGTGCAGAGTGGAAGATAGGTATCTAATTTCATTTTGTTACATATGGATTTCAAGTTTTCCAAACACCATTTGTTGAAGAGGCTATCTTTTCTCCAATGTATGTTTATAGTGCCTTTGCCTAGTATGAGATGCATATTGTTATGTGAGTTTTTCTCTGTGTCTCCTATTCTGTAACATGGGTCTTCATGTCTGTTGTGGTACCAACAGCATGCTGTTTTTGGTACTATAGCTCTGTAGTATAGTTTAAGGTCTGGTATTGTGATGCTTCCTGTATCACTTTTCATGCTGAGGATTGATTTGGATATTCTTGGCCTCTTACTTTTCCAGATGAATTTCATGGTTGCTTTCTCTATTTCTATGAAGAGTGCTTTGGAACCTTAATAGGAATTTCATTAAGTCTGTATAGTTATGGTAGTACAGCCATTTTGACAATATTAATTCTGCCTGTACAAGAACTTGGGAGATCTTTCTATCTTCTAAAGTCTTCTTCCATTTCTTTCTTTAGAGTTCTGTAGTTTTCATTGTAGAGGTCTTTTACCTCTTTTGTTAGATTGATTCCCAAAGATTTTATTTTCTGAGGCTATTGTGAATGGCATAATTTTCCTAATTTCTCTTTCAGTTGATTCATCACTGATGTGTAGGAATGCAATTGATTTATGGGTGTTAATTTTATATCCTGCTACTTTGCCGAATTAATTTATGAGTTCTAGAAGTTTTCTAGTGAAGTTTACTGAGTCTTCTAAGTATAGAACATATCATTGGCAAAGGGGGATAGTTTGAGTTCTTTTTTCCTATTTCTATCCCTTTAATTTCTTTCTTCTGTTGGATTACTCTGGCTGGAGTTGCCAGGACTATGCTGAATAGAAGCATCCCTGTCTTGTTCCAGTTTTTAGTGGGAATGTTTTCAATTTTTCTCCATTTAGAATGATGGTGGCCTTGGGTTTAGCATAGATAGCTTTTACAATGTTGAGGTATGTTCCTACTATCTCTTATTTTTCTAGTGTTTTGAACATAAATGGATGCTGCATTTTGTCAGATGCTTTTTCTGCATCTATTGAGATAATCTTGTGATTCTTGTCTTTAGGTCTACTGATGTGATAAATTATGCTTATTGATTTCCATTGGTTGAACCAACCTTGCATCCCTAGGATGGACCCCACTTGATCATGGTGCAGTATCTTTTTAACACATTTCTGTATGTGACTTGAGAAAGGCCCTTTTGTTTGATCTCTGTACTCTGACCATGCTCAGCAGCTTCCTTGGGTCAAGCACACCAAGTGTGTTCCCACCCAGGGCTTGTTCCCACAC
Organism: Geosciurus inauris; assembly: GCA_004024805.1. Taxonomy (NCBI): domain Eukaryota; kingdom Metazoa; phylum Chordata; class Mammalia; order Rodentia; family Sciuridae; genus Geosciurus; species Geosciurus inauris. Next base: position 34,999 of record PVHX01008940.1, read on the forward strand.
ACCAAGTGTGCCCCCACCGTTCCCTCCCCACCAGTGCTGCCCAGTATCTTTGCTTGCTTAGTTGCTTTCTGCCTTTCAGGTTTCAGGTTGCATCTTCTGTGATGCACTTTAAATTCAGGCAGGATGGGCTCCTCTCCTGCAGAGCTGTATCTTCTACGCTCTGGATTGAATAGGTTCACAATAAATACTTCAAAGTGAAAGCACTGAGCTCTATGCTTTAGATGAGAAGCCACATCAGTCACTTGTCTAGCTTAATGAATCCAAGTAAGCACACGCTGGCCTTTTGAGCAACAAGCAGAATGCTCCACGGACTCTGCATGGATGGATGGCTACATGGACGGCTGGCCTAGCAATCCTACCAATCCTCCCCACCCTGCTGAAAAGCATTTGCTTCTGGTTAACAGAAGTGGCAAGCCTTTGCAAAGTAGATTAATATCTTTGTAAATTTAGGACTTAATTTTAAACAACCTTAAGAGCACACAGTAAATATTAACAATGCTGGGAAGACTTGATTCCCAGGACCTGTAAGTTGGAAACCTGAGAGGTCAGGTCACCGATGGTTCTGTATTTTGATGGAAAGATCTATGAAAACATTGATCTTGCAGCTGTTTCTTTCGGTGATGGAAAGATGGGCGCATCATTCAGAATTTTGTAGTCAGTCTTTAATCCGTGGGATTTTAGAGCAGGAACTAGGAAATAATAATTAGAAGTTTTGTTTGTGTTCTGAGTAAATCCAACACTATCAAGTTATTTATATGATCAATGTTGAAAGTTGCTGTAAATTAAACAACAAAGATTAAAATTTATACAAATTAAACACCGCAAGCAAGGAAGGAAAACAAAACCTCCAAACATTTGCAGACAGAAGGAGGATGAAACATGGAGAATTCTTTAGCATTTTCCTCTTTGACCCATATCCTCTTTCCCTTTCGAAAATGTCTACTTAAATGTCATGTTGTAACCATAAAAATAATTGCTTCATAAACCCCTATGTGCTTCAAGACAGAAACTTGAATCAAATGCAGTTCCCATTAGCTGGAAAGGTAAGCTTTACGCTGGTGAAATGCTTAGATGAAATACATCACGTTTTTAAATTACTGAAGTGTGTGTTGTAACCGATGTTGGGAAGCTGGAGCGATGGGAAGCCACCGGGGCTGGAGCTGTCCAAGGATGGACACGGGCAGCCTTAGGGCTGGGCAGTGGGCGAGATGGGAGGACAATGGGCGGGCACTTAGGGGCAGCCTCAGTGCTGGGACCTCCTGAGGCCAGGTGCGGGCTGGGGCCACTGCAGGGAGTGGGCAGTCCCAGATCCTGGTTAGGATACAGAAATGCCGCTCTGTGTTCAGTGCCACCTTGGGACAGGTATATCTGGTCATCAGGGGAGCGTGTGCGTGGCCTGCATGCTGAGAAGAGATTAGGTGGCGCAGAGACTTCGGGAGGTCATCTGGCATCACTGTGTCCTTTCGGCTTTAAACACACACATGAAGCACATGCAGGCTGCGTTTTCTTGGAGAAGAAACTTCTGGGGTTCGTCTGATAATCAACCTTCTGTGTCAGGAGGAGGAAGGGCAGGAGGACCCTTTTCTGTCCTTTCTGTCCACTACATGTTCTGTGCCACTGAAGAGAGGATGGAGTTGTCATCCTGAAGGCCCCGGGTGCTGGAGGGGAGAGCATTCCCCCAGATCTCGGGGGCCGGGTCAAGGGCATCACGGGGTAATTCCTTTGACCTGCTATTGTAGTTAGTCCCATGAACACTGTTAGCTCATTAGTGTTACCCTGTATAAAAACCAGGGAGGAGAAAGCCTGAGTTTCAAGCTTGAGAAAAATATTGAAAATAAAATAGAAACATATGCCTGCATATGAAAAGGGATTTGCAGTTAGCCATGAAAATCTGGACTTATTAATCTGCAGGGCGGCCTTGTGCTGTTTATAGCTGTAAGTATTGTACCTTAGCGGTCATGAGAGAACACACCAGAAACTCGAAATGGAGACAGGCATCCCAATCATGAATCATATTTCCATTGGCAGACCAGATTATGTTTTGCTTATATTATAAATCATACCCAGGCTCACTGTAATGCATGCTCTGTATGAAATGCTGGGCAAAGAACTCGGTTTTCCAAATATTTATAAATGCATGACATATTTGTTACAAGTTATTTTATTAAATGAGCATCCTTTTTGTTTTCCCTGATCAAGTAGGATGAATTTGAATGGCTACGATGTATATATATTTCTATCAGAAATTTGTGCTTCTTGGTGTACATGTTCACGGAAGTCTGTATTTAGTTCACTTTGATCCTGAAATGACGGTAGCTCTTAAAAGAGAATTTACAAACTTAGTTGCACAATCATGACATTTAAAGGTTGAGAGGAAACACAAATCAAGCTCAAGTGAGATTTTATCTCAGTCCAGTTAGAATGGCAGTCATAGAATACAAGCAACCAAACATGCTGAGAAGGATGTTTTGGAAAAGGGACATTCACACACTGTTGATGGGATTGTGGTTTAGTACAACCACTACGGCAATCAGTATGGAGTTTCCTCCAAAGACGAGACAGAACCAGCATGAGATCCAGCCATATCACTCCGCGGTATTTATCCTAAAGAAGCAGAGTGATCTTACTACAGTGACACAGGCACACCCGTGTTTACAGCAGCACAATCCACGGTAGCCAAACTATGGAACCAGCCGAGGTGTCCAACGATGGATGAAGGCATAAAGAAAATTGTTTTACGTACACAATGGACCTTTCTTCAGTCATAAAGAAGAATGAAATTTATGTCACTTGCAGGACAATGGATGGAACTGAAGAGTAGTGCTGGGATGCACCAGACCCAGAAAGTCAAGGATCATATGTTTTCTTTCATATATGGAAGCAAGAGGAAAAAAGGAAAGAAAAGCGACCTAATGAAAATAGAAGAGAGACCAGTGGAGTAGAGAAAGGGGATCAGGGAAGGTGTGGAAAGACGGTAGAGAGAATGAATAGGGCCAAATTATCTGTCATGCGTGTATGAGCGTAGATCAGTGGATCCTGTTATTATGTGTAATGATAACACATTAGCAGAAGATAAATAAAGGTCGTGAAGTTGACAACTCTCTGAGTTAGCAGATTTATATATGCTTTTCCTACAGATGAAAATTTTATTTTGACCTGAATTCTAACCTTTTTTTTTTTTGAGGGTTTCTTTCCTTCAAATTAAATAAACAATATTATCTTCTGATGCTTGCTAAGATTTCTGAAGTTGGTCTGCCATTTATCTCTGTAGGTTAAAGTGTTTATGTCCATGTCATGAGAAAAGACAAGGTGGAAAGGGAGAAAGTGAAAAGGGCCCCATTTCTTAGCCCTGTCTTTCCTTCCCTGAAGCCTGATCAGGGGCCACTGCTTTCCTGTCCCTGCAGCCTTGAGGATAAAGAAACCAGACTGGACAGAAGGCAGGGAACAGGAGTAGATGCAGAGACGGAAGGCTGGGAGAGACTTGGAATTCTTTCCTCTTTCCACGTGGAGGTGAGATCATTTGTGCACAGAGCTCTTGTTTCGTGTTCTCTGTGTAGAAGGTAAGACAATGCGCGTCCAGATGCTGCCACTGAGTATCAGTCTCTGCTTTCCACACCTCGCCCTCTCCAGACTCCGCCGCCACACGAGCAGTATCCCAGGACTCCTGGTACAGAAACAGAACCAAGCCAGATCGAGTCCCACAGGAAGACCAGAAACAGAGGCTCTGCATGAGCGAGGTTGGATCTCACAAGCTCTGTCTCTTCTCTGCTCACTTGGTTCTTTGCACAGTTACCTGAAATTTTAAGAAGGACTGAGTGTCACTCATTCAGGTCATTCTCCATTTCCCCCTCCACCCATTCCACAAAGAAAACGACCTACTGACCATCTCCTGAGATCTTCCTGGCAAGAGTGGATGAACGAATGAGTGCTGTGTGCTAATATGTTATTATGTTTTTTCCTCACAATTTTTTCATTGATTATTATTTATTTTTACTTTTTAATTTGTTCTAATTAGTTATACATGACAGTAGAATGCATTTATGCACTTTGATATAGCATACATAAATGGAGTATGATTTCTCATTTTTCTGATTGTATATGCTGTAGAATCAAATGGGGCATACGGTCATATATATACATAAGGTAATAATGTCTAATTCATTCTACTATCCTTCCTACTCCCACACCCCTCTCTTCCTTTCACTCTCCTCTACCTAATCTAGAGTAAGTATTTTTCCCTAGCCACCCCCCATTCATTGTGAATTAGCATCCTCATATCAACTGGCTTATTTTCATGATATTCTCCAACTCCATCCACTTACAGGCAAATGCCATAATTTCATTCTTCTTTATGGCTGAGTAATATTCCATTGTGTACATATACCACATTTTCTTTATCCATTCATCTGTTGAAGGGCATCTAAGTTGGTTCCATAGTTTAGCTATTGTGAGTTGAGGTGCTATAAACATTGAAGTGGCTACATCACTGTAGTATGCTGATTTTAAGTCCTTTGGGTATAAACCGAGGAGTGGGATAACTGGGTCAAATTGTGGTTTCATTCCAAGTTTTCTGAGGAATCTCCATGCTGCTTTCCATAGTGGTTGCACTAATTTGCAGTCCCACCAGCAATGTATGAGTGTGCCTTTCCCCCACATCTTTGCCAACATTCACTGTTGCTTGTATTCTTGACAATTGCCATTCTGACTGGAGAGAGATGAAAACTTACAGTAGTTTTGATTTGCAGTTTTCTGATTAAGAAGAGCCTTCCTGGAAATGTGTTAGACCAAAGAAGTGGCTAAAATAATGATACCATAATGGGAACTTAAAACACCAAGTCGATCGAATGGACAAAAATACTCGACTTAGGAACCTCTTAGGAACCTCTTCAATTCCAAAATGCCAAAGGTCACACGCTCCGTCACACAGCATTACTGCTGCAGCATGAGGAGCTTTTGTCCTCTGTAGCAGGGGTCAGCAAACTATTATTCGAGGACCAAATCCTGCCAGCTTCCAGTTTTTGTAGATGGCATTTTACAGGAACACAGTCCTTTCCATTCTTTAGTGCACTGGCTGCTTTGGTGCCTCGATAGCAGTCTTGAGTAGTTGCGACAGAGACATGAGGGTGGGCCAAGCCGAGACATTTACTGTGGGGACCTTCACAGAAAACGTTTGCTGGCTTTCTGCACTGGAGGAGTAAGGACGCTGAAGAGCATGGCAAATGTTCTTATTTCTGTATCTTTCTTTTCCATTTTTTTCCTGAATTCTTTTTTTCCCTTCAATTGTAGAACAGAGCAATTCAAACCTTAGTTCATTACCAAGGAAATTCACTGAAAAAGCCAAAAGAAATGAATTGCCGTTGTCTGGAAACATCTTTAGTTTCTGCTACCCTTGCACCTGAGATAAAATTGGATAATAGTTTGTAGCATTTGTCTTGCCTTGATTATACAGACAAATCAGTTCCTATTGGGTTCGTTTTAATCACTTCTGATGACTGCTGCCTAACCGTACAGGGAATTATCCCCCAACAGTACAGAGAAGGGTATATTTTCCTCTTATCACATACAACTAATGCACCATGTGCACGTAAGCAAGAGGCGGAGACGCTTAGAGGTAATTAATATTTTCATGATGATATACAGAATGCAGCAAAAAGCAAAACTGAGCCATCATTATTTTGATTTAACAGAATAAAATGAAAATGAAAGTACAAAATAAAATGAAAGTACAAGTGGCCGATAGTTTTAAAACATAAGTCTTTCTACTGCATTACTATCCCAGCCCTCCATTTTGCATATCGCCAAAAGTATACTTCCCAGAAAGAGTTCTGTGTTAGTTAGGAGAGCAAAGAAGGAGGTCAAAGGTTAGGAAAGGCAACTTCTCAGAGAGACATTTCCTGAGAATTACCTTTAAAATGTCAATAGCACGGTTCTTCATCCTCTCCCTGCTTTATCTCCCCTTCCACTCTCCCCTAAGTGACTATTGCTTATAGTCCCCGCTCCCACACTAGATTTTAAACTGTGTGAGGACAGCGATTGTACTTACTGCTTAATGCTGCACCCTTAGAGCCCACAATAGTGCCTGGTGTGTACACTGAGAGGCGCTAAATACATATTGAATAAAGGAATCAAAAATGGTTCCTTTGATAATTCAAAATTTACTTTGGGTTTTTTTTTTTTTTTAGTACCTGAGAGAATGCCTTTACGGCATCAACTCTATCATACTGAACATATATAATCTGGACTTGTTTCTAAATATGCAATGAATCATTGACTTTTGAAAAAATAAATTCTTGAAATTAACTGATTAATATAATTTGAAGCACATTCTGTGTAAAAAAAATAACTAATAAAATATACATCCTTTGAGTTATGTCAGTCTTCAATGATAACCATAATAATTTCTATGATTTTTATACTTACCAGGCATTTCTTATATTTTAGCTTATTTTAAACTTTCCCCACTCAGCATATAAAATGTATTATTCCTGCACTGCAGAAGAGATTGGATAAGAAATTTGTACAAAATTAGGTAGCTACTGAGGAGCAGAGCTAGCTCCACAGATGGGCCCCGTTTGACTGCAAAATGCGCCTTTTTTCCTATTCTCTCTCCAATAATGAAAATCCCAGTGTGTGACCATTTACAGTAAGCCAAGCACTGTGCTAATCATATTATCTCTATATGCTGATTATTTTAATTTCATAATCATTTTACAAAATAGATATTACATCCTCATTCTGTGGCATGTGGTTGGGGACTTTGGAACGACACTACCTGGGTCGAATTCCATTGTCCCCTCTCACCAGCTGTACTTTGGCCCAGTCAGTCTTTCTTGGTCTCACTTTTGTCTGAAGACAAGAAGTATTTTATAATTGGAAAAGACAGCCTGAGCTTTCCAGTTGTGGGAATTCCAGGTAAAAGCAGGCTGTGACCGTTTCAGGACGTGGTCCTGCTGCAGTCTGGGCCCATCTGGCCAGGCTCTGTCTGCACTCTTACTGATCAGTCTTGTGCTGTGCACAATCAGATATTCAACCGTCTTCAGTATTTCAGTTGCTGCTTTGGTCATTCAGGACAACGTAGGCTGTGCTGAAGACAATTGAAGGGAGGAAAAAGGAACTCTCATATGTGGCCTGATGAACCTGCCCAGAGATCGGAGTCTCCTTGTAGCCAAACACACCGTGAGAAAGCGCGGTCGGTCGGGCCGCCAGCTGGCTTGACTGACACTGTGGCTGAAATCACACTTTCCTTGTCCCTTTCAGGCAGCCACCTGTTTTGCTTTGCATTTCATTCATTTTTTTAAAAATGGAAGAAGCCTCAGGAGCGTCAACCTTCCCTTCCTCATCTTGCTTCTCAGCCCTGAAGAGATACGTTAGTGTCACAGGTGAGCCAGCTTTCTGTGTATAGCACAGAAAAAGATGTGTTCTCTGCCACACTGGTTCTCTTGGGGTCATCAAAGAGGATGTTAGAAGTTTGATTAGCAGTATTGATTTTGAAAAACATTAAGGAAATAAGCTCTTGATAGGTAGCCATATATATTACTTCTATCGATTTATCAGTATGGATGGACACCAGCAACCTGTCTAGGTCCTGTTGGAAGGTAACAGTCACATACGCACAGCGTCCTAAGGTGAGAAGGCTGCAAGCCACCAACACAAACAGAAAACTCTACCTCCCCTCTTTTCTTTTAGACTGTAGTGATGAATTTATGTTCATGTGCCTGATAACATGAATTTGAAGATGGTGCTAAGATGTGTCAACTAAGCTGACTCTTAACCAGGTGGCTCCAGGAGCCTGCTGCACTAAAGATGCATGTGGAGATAATACTGTTAACCAAAGCCAATGCAGAACACAGGAAAATTGCAGAGACGATGCTCCTGCTCATTGTACAGGTGCTTTCTGAACCGTTCTGAGGTAACACTGAGAACCTAATGATATGTGTTGAGGTGTCAGCAGGAGAGCTGACATTATCAGGGGGCCTATTGAAACAGGAATTCTGATCCTGCCTTGTTAATGGAGGCTCTCATTCTGAGCCCACGCATTGTCTTCCACGTCAGCTAATGACGGCAAGTGGACAACTTAATTGGCAAACATTTTAAACCTGAGCATCAAGGAGTGATTTTTCATGACAAGCAAAAAGTTTTTCTTTTCTTTTCTTTCTGTCTTTCTTTTTTTTGGGTGCAATTAAAATTAATAAATAATGATTTAGAGTAGGTTTATCTCATCCTTTAAAAATTCCATATTTGTGCATGTTTTATGATATGTAAAAAATGTCATGGACTGGAACATGTCTATTATTTATGAATAAATTTAAACATTCTATATTTCAAGGTAATGTGCTAAAAACTTGTTTAAAGATGAAATGAACGAGTAGCAGGTTTGGGCAACACTCCTTGGTAAAGGAAATTGGGGGCAGGTAGCCGGCGCCCTGCCTTTTGCTACCTCCTTTTGTTCGTTGAGATGTGACAGATGATCGGAGGCCTCACCAGGCAGAGTTTTCTTAGGTTTCTCCAGATGCTTAGGATAAGTTTTGAATAAGCTCAGGAAAATACAGGAGCTGAGTGGAAAATTGTCACATTTAGTGCTCTTTGTGGTAAGAATTAGCCCCCTCACAAATCCCTGGATTTAAAAATAAAAGACATTTTTTTTCTTCAAATAAGAATGAGCATAATTGTAGATTTTGTTAGAAATAAAGGCATTAAATACTTTAAGGGCCTAGGCTTTCCACTAGCCCCTTTCACATTCTCTCTGCACTGCAGAGAAACTCCACTTTCATTGTGTGAAGAGTGATTTACCACTAATCAGCCCTCAATGGCAGGAACGATGTGTTGTGTGCTCCAAAAGTAGCTCGATTGGACAGCACTCTGAGATTTGCCACATGACCCAAGCTAATACTATTATTTGGAAACATGTGCTGAACCACCAAGATTCAGTTATTGGAAATTAGTTAGAACAATTTGTATGATAGGATAAATAATTGGTAATTTTCTTCCTAGAAGAATCTCCCTTTTAGCACGGCCATTGTAGAGGTCAAGATGTGGTGAAGTATGTGAGAAAAAATTGCATAGAAATATTGATAATATATCCTAAGAAAATTATTAGTGTGGGCAGGGCCCACAATGGCCGGGACAAAGGCAGTTTCCTTCTGTCCGGATGAGCATCTGGAGCAGGTAGGCGTGTGGTCCAAGAAGTCTCGGAGACCAGGGTTTATTTGCTGGGCAACGTGGATCAGTTTCTTAAACTACCCTGCTCAGCATCCTCATCTCTAAGATGAAGACAATAATAATAATAATTAATAATAATAATAATAATATCTTTCTTATGAGGTTATTCTGAAGATAATTAAATGAAATAATGCAATTAAGTGTCTCATCAGGTAAAGGATTAGACATGTGCATCTATATTCAATAAGTATAAGCTGTCATCTTTATAAATTTTTTGTGCTACACATAATCAGCTACGCAGTGCGATGTCATGCTGAGCACCAAGGCTTCGTTGTGAATCATCAGAGATCCAGAAACGTCAATATGAGCATTTGCCTTTTACACTCCAACAGGAGGCACCAGTGCAATAAAATAATGAACAATTTCAAAATAAAATGTCTTGGAAATCCATGTGATACTTTTCTTAAAACTCTCCTAAAATTGACCAATGACTGAGAAGCTTAATGCTAGGGGCAATGTCACGTGCAAAACAAAATCTCTTTTTAAGAGAATGAAATGTAAGTTCTGATCTAGATTTTCAGAATCAGAACTGCTTTCGGGCCCAGCTGTGATGTCTCACCACTTTACTTTAGTGTGTCCCAAGCCACTGTCACAACAGAAGGAATGAAGCAAAAGAAAAGAAGGCCCCGTGCTGGGGCTACAGCTCAGAGGTAGAGCAGCAGCCTAGCATGGGCCAGGCCCTGGGTCTGGTCTCCATACAGCAAAAAGGAGGACAGGGGAGGGAGAGGCCATCAGGCTGTAGATATTGGGTCTAATTCTTGTTTGAACAATGTGTCAGTTCTTAACGGAAAGACGGATGGATCAGGACTGGTGGTGAGCTCGGGCGCTCCCTTGTGTGCGTGTGTTCAGTGCTGGCTCCTCAGGTTGAAAGAAGGAGCTGGTGCTCTTCAGGTCTGAGTTTCTGGTGGGAGCCAGGCACCCGTCTAACCAGGGACAAAACACCTTCAGTTCCCACCAACAGGGGCACAGGAGCAGAGTTCTGCACGTCCTTTTCTTCTGAGCTTTTCTTTTTTCTGCTTCCACTGGGATCTGATCAGGAGGAAAACTTGAATTTAAATGATCAGGTGAAGGAACCGCCCAGGAAAACCACTAACAGTAAGCTCAAGGACACTCCTACTCACACTCACGTTCTTTCTCCTTGTGTTTAGCTCAGGTAAAATGAGGGGAGGCCAACCCAGCAACACCAAGGCCAGGGGCAGCCCCGTGGTGCTGGGGACGTTTGCACAGTCCTGTCATGACCTGCTCTGATGAGTTGCGTTAGCTCCCATGATGGACAGGCAACCTGCTCTCTGGCTTCCTACTCTGTGGGGAATCTCACATCGGTGACTCTGAGCAGCAGTTGTGTTGCTGTGTCCCTGGAGAACACATGGAAAGACAGTCCCTTCTCGGCCCCCAACAGCTATGCATCAGGTGTGAGGCCTGCTGGCCGGATTTCCTGCTGCTATTCTGAATACCGAGCAAGCGATAGAAGAAGGCAGAGGTCACTCAGAAATTATAATCCGGGCATTCGCATTCAGAAGCCAACACTGGGTCACCAGCAGAAGCAGTTCTGCAGTGCCAGCATCTTCCTGATGATGGCGTTCTTTTTGTTGTTGTTGTTGTGTTATGCTTTTGGTGTTTTCTTGTGTCCAGCTCTTCGGAGTTCCGGGCTGTTTCTGTGCCTGTTTCCAATATGCTGCCATTCTACTAGAATCTGTGACATCCTTCCAATAAATTCCCTCGTCGCCTAATTACGACCCACCAGAATTTGGCCCCCACCTGTATGTGTAGACTCACCTCTAATTCCACCCCTCACTCAGCAAAAATCTTATTACAACCCCACCTGCTCATCACCACTGTGACAAGTGGTGTCTTCTTTCATCCACTGACGAGCCACCTCCCGACCTGTCTTCACTCTTCAAGGCCCACAGAAAGTCAAGCCTCCCCAATTCAGAGTTATTCTTCTCCGGCCAATGGGAAGACAGCATAGAGCGGAGGAAGACAGCCATTGGCTTGGACCCCTGTCACTGCCCCTCGGTTGCTCTGGATTTAGACTTTGTAGTTCATCTTTCTTCCAAAGTAATATTTCAATTTATTTATCGTGGAGCAGTTCAGAAATTGTGAAAAATAGTATGCGTTCTTCAAATCGATTATTCCCTAAAATTCTAAGGTTAAGGAAATCATTCTTTTTCTTTTTGTCTTTTTGCAGAGATGGAGACCAAATCCAGGGCCTTATGTGTGCTTGGCAAGCCTTCTACCCCGGTTGCACCACTAGCCTTGGAAAGAATTCTTGAAATAACAATATGAAATATATTAAATTTTAATTTTATATATGAAGAAGTAACTGATACTTAGCACTCATTAGGCATTTAAGGTTTGTTGGGAAATGTATTAAAAGAGATTAGACTTCTTAGCCAGAGTCATTCTCTGTTGTTTGCAACCAGAAACCATGGTGGGTTTCTGCTCATGGCCCTGCTCTAAAACTACCTAGCAGCAGGGTGTGGTGGTGTCCACCTGTGATCCCAGCACCTTGAGAGTCTGAAGCAGGAGGTTAGCCTCAGCAATATAGCAAGACCATGCCTCAAACACACACACACACACACACACACACACACACACACAAGGGAGGACTGGGTATGTATCCCAGATGTAAAGCACCCCAACAAAAAACTACCTAGCATTGTGTTGCATAAAGAATCAAGTCTGCAGTAATTCACTTGATTTTAAAAGTCACCATATATGCCTGGAGATAATTGTCATCAAAGACGTATGTAAAATCTGACAAGACACCTACAAATCCAAACTGTGGCTGATAATTAGCATTGTCGATCTTCTCTTGCAGGACTTTTGTTTTGATTCTTGAAGCTAATTGACAGTAAGTCTTGAGAACCTTGGGGGGAGGGTGAGATTAAACAGTAACAATAGATCAAGAAAACAGAAGCATGGTTCAAACAGGCAGGCCAGGCCGTTATGTAGAGACACAAAAATACCCACTGTCTTAGAAGGCTGGCTTTCAGTGATAAGGTAATAAAGGCTATTTGACTGAAGGCTGGAGCTATGGCTTTGTGTTGGATGTCAGCTCACCTGCCAGCCACCAACCCAACGCCCTCGTGGCCATTAAGTTGTGCGGTGCAGAAGAAAGGCAGTATAGCGACTCCATAGAGTTCACCATCAGATGGTGCCTGGTGGTGTGGCAATCTGCTTCACAGGTTGAAGGAAACAGACCTTAAGAGCCCTGCCCAAAAATTCCAGGAATTAAGAGACGGGCATTAGACCTGTGTGGGCAAAGAGGGATGGGCTTTCATTTTATACTTTGGTATTGATTTTTCATTCTTCTTAGATGAAAATCCTCTATTCAAGTGTGCCAGTTTGGGGAGGATATGATTATACCCTTCCTGTATGCTCTTATGAGGAAGGAAATTTGTCACTTAACTATTGAAGATCAAAATCTCTATCTCTGTGTGGGTAACCTGGCTACATACAATAGTCCCTGACTGGTTGTGGCTACGAAACTCTTTACATATAAAACATATAAAAGTGGCACTGTGGGAACCCAGGGCAGGCGGGACCTCCAGGTTGCTCCCTCTGAACCTCGAGTTTTCTGTACCCCCACTTCCGCTGCTACACAGTTGACCCCTATGAGACTCTAGGAAGACCTAGCAACTGAGCATTTCAGATGCCTGTTTGAACTAAATGTGTTTGAGTACATGTATACTTTTAATTAAAAATTTTTATTATATGATACAACATAGTTATGTAAGCAATACACTCCAATGTGAATCATGTTTCAATATGGATTGTTGTCAGTGAAAAATTCATAAGTTTTCTTTTTTTAAAATATTTTTTAGCTGTCGATGGACCTTTATTTAATTTATTTATATATGGTGCTACGGATCGAACCCAGTGCCTCATACAGGCTAGGCAAGTGCTTTGCCACTGAGCCACCACTCCAGTCTGGGTTTTTCTATCATTGATTTTATGTATTCCTTATAGTTTGTCTTGTCTCTTCATTGAAACCTCGGTGAGATCATGACTGAGGGACATTAAGAATTGAGGACAGCGAGGCGCTAAACGACTCAGTGAGACCCTGTCTCTACATAAAACACAAAATAGGGCTGGGGGTGTGGCTCAGTGGTCGAGTGCCCCTGAGTTCAATCCCTGGTACCAAAAAAAAAAAAAAAAAAAAGAATTTAGGAAACAGAGAAACCACAGGACCCTGAGGTGGGAGTCCCCTCTGGTCTGACTACCTGCATGCATCCTCTGAGGCAGCCCTCCCATCTGAGCAAAGGAAGCTGGCTCAGTTTCCTCATTTCCAAAGATTTCTTAATGATAAGGATCACCTGTGGTACTTGCATTTGCTAAAAGCACAAATTCCCAGACGCATTTCACTTGCACTAAATCATAATTCTGAGCGAGGGCCTGGGAATCTGCGCCCTGGACAGGGCCTCCAGGTGACTCACATCATTTGAAAGTCTGGGAACAGTGAACTTGGCATGTCTGCTGGATAATTCAGAAACTCTCAATCTGTTCTTCATAATACATGTTTTCACTGAGACTCTGGAGTTTGAATAAAGATGCTGGTAGGAAGAAAAATATTCCAAATAATAATGTTGAATTTAGCTTTGTCCATGAAATATTAAAATACTTTCATAATGTTGAAGAGTAAAAAGTTAGATTTTTATCTGTGCGAGTTTTTCAGAATCAAAAGAGTCTCTTTTGTCAAAACTTTAATGAAACAAAATAATAACAAATGAAGCTGGGAGCTCATGAAGAGGGGTTTTCACACACAAGTGCCTGATAACAAGGGCTATGGTAAAGCACCCTGAAGAAATAGTTGTGCAGAGGCCTCTCAGCTTTATACAGAAAACCACCTATGCAAGGATGTGTGCCCAACTCCTGCTGTCTAACCTTGGACGGGCGCCATCTTTGTTATTGATCCCTGCAGCCTAAGACTATTGATCTGAGATGCCTTATGGGATCTTCCTTGTTTGCCTCTAAACCTCTTCCCAGCCTCAACCTGGTTCATGCCATGTGTTCTCCATTCCTAGACAAATTCATCTCTTTGGAGGTGCTGTTATCTAGGCTTTGACACACTTGACCTTCTCCATGTCTCTTCCTATTTCACATTTTCTGTCTTTGAACATGGGTTGCTTGTGTTCTAACTTTGGCATTCATTTCTCATTTCTTTGTTATTCTTGTTGTTAGAACAGAACCATGTCTTCCTTGATTCTTCTCTTTTATTTGTACCAGTCTCTAAAAAGGGAGCCACAATCATTTTTTTCAAGTACTATGTTTTAGATTTTATGCGAATTTTGCCAGGAACTTTCCTCTGGCTAACAGTAGGTTGAATTAACTCCTCAAAATGGGAGAGGATGTCTGCATGTTTTATTCACTCAGCAAACATTTGCTCTGCACTGTCTCAGTGGCAGGAACTCAGCCTCGGGCAACTTGAGAGTCCCTCTCCCGCTCCTTGTGCTTGTTCTGCAAGGAGTGTTGGGGGGACTGAGGAGTAGACGGCTGTCTCATGCAGCAAGTGTCTGTTGGAATCAGCATCTTCACAGGCATCTGCTGCCTGATTGGAACATCAGTGCTCAGGTGCTACCAGCAGGTGCCCTGCTCTCCTGGCTTCGTTGGGGCCGGTTGCGCTTTCCTTATTTCCCCTACGCCACTCCTGGGCATATTCTTCTACACTCATGTTCTTCTACAGCTCCTCGGGCCAGGAAGCCTGTGGGCCCCATGTGACTAGACACAACCAACAGTTATCTCCTCTTTGGTTTTTCATCCCCTTTTGGGGATGGATGGAAGGAATGCATGCATTCTGTTTATTCTTGGGCTCCAGGAAAATATCCTGGAATTTTTTTGAAAAAATTATCTTAGAATGTTGCTTTGCATTTAACTCAGTTTTTGAAGCAAGCTAGCTGAACATAGGTGCGATGTGTTACGCTAACGCTGATTTGCAATATGGGATGGACGTAAGTAAATTCTTTAACCAAATCTTAATCACAACAAATACTTAAGTAGTTTTCTCAAAGAAAAAGATAACTAAGTATATGTTCCCACACTAACTTGAATTGTTAATTTGTTCAATAGATTCGCTAAGAAAAAAGAAAATTTCATCAGAGTTTAAATGTAGCAAAATGGAATAACATGTATGCTAGTGTTATAATAACCCAAGGGTTAGCCAGTTGGTTTATGTCAAAGAACTTCTCTGAAATGACTTTAGGATGGAGAAATTAATTTCACACATAAATCCAATATGCAAGTGTCTGTTTAGAAACCATGTGAATATCGTCACTGTCCACCTGTGAGACTGTCAGGGGCATTCTGAGAACCTCAAGATACTGCATCACATGACGCATGGCTCACTCGCTGTTTACTGTTAAAACTTTCGGCTTTCCTCCTGTTGTTTTTCTTCTCAGAGGGATTTATTTTGTCTCCCATGACTTTGGATGTGATCACTTAGATCTGCTTTATTTCTTAGAGAAACTCCTCATGTTTTTCTTGACACGATGACGTTTGCTCAGACCTTCCATCTTGACTGTGTTACTAGAGCCCCCGCATTTCACACTGAGCTGAGCCCCAGGAGGACAGCAACCACCAGCTCAGCATCCATCAACAACGTTCGGTTTCCACTTTCCCTTCAGTCTTTCTCCACCTGCTTCAACAGACAGACTTGGAATAACAGCTCACACCCACACTCCAACACAGCAACACGAATTTGTCTTCCATCACCACCGAGTCTGTACACCTGCATTTTAACAACTCTAGGACCACAGTTGCTCTGCCATATTGAACCAGTTCCCAAACTACCATTTAGCAATCCCAGCTTTTTCATGTTATAAAGAACCATGCAATAAACACTTGCACATGTATGCGTTTTAGCAGAGACTGAAGGAGAGGGTTAAACTGGTCAAGGAGTACCATCGCTTTCCATAGTCTGAGCATCTTCAAAGGACTTGATAATAAATCACCAGTTTTGAAGTGTAACAGTTTTAACAGGTACTAGCTAGAAGCATTTTTAAAAATTTCAGATACAAAATGAGGTCTTATTGCTTTAATTTTCATTTATCTGATAACTACCCATAATAAGAAACTAATAGCACATCCTACTACGTAAATGAATTTTGCTTTCTTTTTATGCTTAGTATAGATGTTGTAAAAATGCTGTATAGAAAGGCAAAATACTAAGCAGATCAAATGCACATTAAAACAACCATATGGTAGTGAGTAAACAAATATTTTCCAATTATATCAATGTGATTTTCTCTGTTTTAAACTCATCATTATGTTTTAAATTATTTTTCTATGCAACGTTTTGATCAAACCTAAAAAAGATATTTTTGGTATAGTTTTATTTTCTTTAAAAATCAGCCATGGAATGTTCTAGTCTAAAACCATTTTCTAAGTATTGAGGAAGCTAATGTGATAAGGTTGGTGTGATGAAATGGCAATTGTAATGCTGTGGGGACGGACCGCACTGCTGCCCATCACCTTAAAAGGTAACAGCTGAGTTTTGCCTTTATGGCTATTTTTAATAAATGTTTTACTTCATGAATTGCCTTTCAATATCAGAGAGTTAAGCTGTCACATGACAGAATTAGATTGGCTTCACTGTCTAATTAAATACAGTTTCATCTGGAAAAGTGTTCTTCTGATCTCACATTTCAATCTAATATTAAATTCAGAATGACCCCTATGTGTCCTAAGCTTCAGAGCAAGGACAATCAGCACCGCAGCTGCAGCCCTCTCCTCTGCTGCCACCCAGGCAGTTCTGACCTGGGAAGAGCAAAGGCCACTCTGCACGGCGGGAAAGTAGATGTGGAGGAGAGCACACCTCCACTCATGCCCTTGGTGGTGCCTGCTTTCCCCAGAATTGTCACAGTGGCTGGGGAAGGAGGAGAAAGGGGCGACTGCCAGCTCTGCACATTTTTCCCTAATGACATCACGCAGAAAGTGAGAAGCAGCTGGAATGGAGAGGAAAGGACGCAGTGACTCAAGAAACATGAACTCTAGCTCCAACTGAGGGCCTCTCTCTGCGTGGTGCAGAAGGCCACTCCCTCTCTCTGGGATTAAGGTTCTCCTTGAGAAGGGAAGGAGTTGGTTTATGTGTAAGTTGCCTCCTGTTTCTAAATTGCAAAGATCTCTGGTCGCCAGTAGAGCATTTCGTTTCTGGATGCTTTGCCTAACTGTGCAGAAACAGCAGCAAGACTGAGTGGAGTATCTGAGCAAAAGGAGCTGGGTCCCTTCAGGCTAGCTGCCACGGGACCAGGCAAGGCAACCATATTCTACAGACTGCATGTAAAGGAAAGAGGTAGGAGCATGTCGGGAGAGGAGGGATACGACTTGTAGTGCCAAAATGCAAGTTCCCTGTAGGTGACCTGTCTACATGTGGCACCCAGTTCCTTGATAGTTCCTGAGAGGACCACACTGAGGTAGTCACTGACCATGTCAGGCGGGACTGAAGACAATTCTCCTGTGGAATGACCAGCCATGGAAGGGCACCACACCCAGGGAAGGTGATTCCATTGTGTCCTGTCCACTGGGCACTGGGTTTACCGACTTGCTTCTCAAAGTCGAGTGAACTATCATATTTAAAACTTTCAAAATAAGCAGGTATTTTTGCATGTAGGAAAGAAAGTTAGCAAAAACTCAATATCCAGCTTAAAACATCTTATTGAAACATTTTATTGAAGTAAACAAAGTGGAACCCACCCAAGAACTTATTTTCCTCCCTATTCAATGAGTCAGAGTTGGCGGGCGGGGTGGGGGGGGGGCAGTAATCAATGTGCCTGACTTATAAGTAATGACTAATCAGGAACTATGTAATTGCTAAGCTCAGATAGTTCTTGAGAAAAACAAGGCATTTGTACATTGATAGATTGCTTCAGTTTCTTCTAAATACATTGAGTGAAGTTAGGTATTTTTATATTTTAAAATGAATAGAGAATCAGTGTTCATAATATGTGAAATTATAAACCACATGCAGATCAGCAAATGGTGGGAAAATCTTGCATTATATTTATCCTGCCCTAGTTGAATAACTGACCTCTACTGAGCTTTTTTTTTTTCCCTCTCTCTCTCTCTTAAAGAGTGTATTGCAGTGAACCATAGAGTTTAAAAAGAAGTTTTCAAAATAGATACAACATAAAATACAAAGAAACATCCACTGAAGGCAAGAGACTACTGGCAACAGAAATACACAGACCCCAAAGCATGAAAAGGTCACATAATAAGAATGATAATGGTGCTGAGTTAAACTAGTTCAGGAAACAAATGGATTCTATGTTGCATACAGAACACAACATTTATAACTCTGCTCTATTAAACCACTCTGCAGATGCCTCTGCTCGCTCTCTCTGAGTGTGGACAACTTACTTGGCTTCCACATTAGTAGGAAAAGAATCATAATACGATGTATTATATAGGGGTTTTGTGAGAATTAGATGAAATCAACATGAAAAATGTTAGGACAGGCACAAGCATTTCATGAGCAGTGCCTCTGAAATAGCACATAGAAAGTACGTAACTACAGACCTTTCAAGTCTCAGCTGTCTTCTACCAGTGTTAAGACCTTGGACAAATTAGCTCTCTGGATTTAGTTTCCTCATCTGTAGAATGAGTTGAAAATAGCTAGCATGCAATAGTGTTTCAAGCCCTTGTGGTATGACATATAAAAAATTATCTTAGTGGTCAATAAATGTGCTTAACAGGTACCATCAAAATAGGGTACATGTATAAATCCAAAATATTCAGAATGTGTAAATTCATGAAAAATAAAAATATGCAGTTATAAATGTGTATTTAGATTTTATGCCCTGGGATTTAAAGGTGTTTTAAATAGTAATGCATCATATTTTGATGTAATTACTTTTATCATTTTTCTTGGCTAATGAGGTAAACATTAAATCGCCTCAGTAGGTTGGAATAATTCAGAGTTGACACCATTCTGCAGTTGGATTGGAAATAGGTAAGAATCTTAATGACTTTTTCTCCAGAAGTTTTCTCAGATTTTGATAAGTCTACAGAGACAATTAGATGCAGAGTGAGGACCAGTCAGTGACTGATTTTTTTTTTTTTTTTTTTTTGCCTTTGAGTGTTAGCATGCTGTTTGAAAAAGGAAAGGTGTGGCTTTCGGTGTTTGATGCTGGCCAGGTGTTTGAGACTTCCTTCACCTGCCTGCCCCCTAAATACTGTGTGTCTCATGGTATCGTCTTTGAATTGCACTTGATGGTATCCCAAACTGCCCAGAAAATCCACTGGGCCATGAGGAGGAGTTTCGACTTTTTCATCTTAGCAAAAGACTACTGGGATCTGGGATTTCCCTGGAAATAGATACCACTGAGAAGCACCACGTGCCCACACGATTGCAAAGGAGAGAGCAAAACCAGCCTAATTAATGAATTTTATGTTGCATTGATTTGGTCCAATGAATGATATTTATAAATGGTACAGAATTATGTTCTATAATGGTGGCTCTCCAACATTTCAGATCAGGGACCACTTCAGCAAGGACAGATGACATTTTCGAAGCAGCAAGAGAACACATCCTCCTCCCATTTTGAAGACAGTGATTGGTCTATTGCATCTGGCATCTCATTAATCCCTAACCTCAGTTCCAGATCCTCTCTGCTGACAGATGCAACCCACGCTGCCCGTTGGTTGGTCCTGTAGTCTCGTTTGGTGATGAGCCTCTTTTCATATTCCCATCTCATTCACCAATTTTGTTTTGGTTTACACAATCTCATCAGCCAGCAATTCCAGTTCCGGATGTGTGTGGATCCATATGCCCCGCTGCCTTTAGACTCTGGCTCCAATGGGGAGCATACCTAAGCACCCCATCTGCTAGTGCTCTTTCCAAGTGAGTTCTTGGAATGCTGTCCTTGGGAAAAGTCTATCATACACTATGTACTGACTATTATTCTGTTTATTTATATCCTCATTATAAGCCTCTGGGGAATTGGAACAATATCTTGTATTTTATTTTCCTTGCACAATCTCAGGATAAACATGGCAATCAATATATAAATGTTAAACTAGTGAATCCTTCAAGGTGACACATTTTGAGAATCACTTTTCTCTTGATAAATTTGACTCCCCTGGAAGGACTTGCTAAATGTCCCCTAAGGACAGAGATATTTTCAGTTGTTCCTTGTCTATGTTGTAGATTCTTGTGCAACAGCTTCTATAATATACTGCTTCCCACATCCAGCTGCATTTGTGAACTCTGTGGAGACGGAACTCAAATATATGCTCTCAGACCTGGGTTTGTAAGAAATGAGCCTGAACGCAGCCAGAGTTCTGTAGAGCAACCGAGCATTTGAAACTCCACTCATGGCCTAGATCTCAAAAATGGGTTGAATGTTGTATTTAAGAAGTAGTATTGTACTAGTGTGCTCATTTCCCAGATTGGTTATTTTTCTCTTATTGAATTAGAGAGGAAGGAAATCCAAACACTTTCCATCTCAGGACACTTTTGCTTTTAATTTTGGAAAGATCTCATTATACTTTTGTATTAAAGATTTAAGACTAAATCACAGACAAAAATGTTAATGAGAACATCAGTAACTTTTTGTCACATGCTTTATTTGGCTTTTTGTTATCACTTTTAATGATACAATGAAAGAAGAAAGAATTAAAGACTCCAAGCTCAGCAGAACTCTTTGCCAGGACAGTGACGCGCCTTTTGGAACACCTGTTATGGTCCCATAGCATAAACATGGAGCTACAGTGAGGAATTCTGAATTTTACTCAATTATTATTACCTCCTTTTACTCAATTTTTGGATAAATATTTCCCTGTATAGTTTAGTTTGCACCAATGTACAGCCTATAAACGTCTTCAAATAATTTTATTAATAATTTTTAGGTAAAAGGTATAACATTCATATATATGTATATAATATGCATTATATTTATTTATTAAATAATCCTGTGGATTTTCAGAAATATATAACTACTTGTTAGTTACTTTCTTTGATATTTTTAAATACCAAAAGGAAAACGAGTGTTTCTAAAAAATACTACTGATTTTATAATATTCTTGCTATTTAAACAATTGTTCACTCTTAAATTTATAATATTAAACAAAAATCTAACTAGACATGTATTTTACCACAGTAGAAATAAGTGCACAAATCATCACTGATCTAAGGAAGTCTGAACCAACAATGGTGTCATTACCTAAAATGGGAAATTAGGAATGAGTGTTTCTTTCTGGGAAGTAAAGACAATGAATTTAGTGGACAGAAAATTTGAATGCCTTATATTTTAACAGAAATGCCAAACAGAAATTTGCAGGCCATGTTTAGAAATGGCACAATTTACTGACTTGCCCTGGCTACTTAGTTCTGAAAGAGCACTGTGGAATCCTGGGAATCGTCCTTCTGTGGCTCACCATGGTGGCCATCTCTCTCTGTCTGCATCAGCCTGGGGAATAACCACAAGACAATGGGATGACCGTGGAGACTCGACGATCGGCCTCATTCTTGTTTTGCCTTTTTTAAAAATGTTATTTATTTATTTTAATTTTTTAAAAAATTGTTCTAATTAGCTACACTTGGCAGTAGGATGCATTTGGACACAATGTACACAAGTGGAACACAACTGCTTCCTCTCTCTGGACACGGTGCAGTCACACTGGTCATGTGAATATACATGTATGTAGGGTAATAATGTCCGTCTCATTCCACTGCCACTAGATAAACACACTGACTTCGCTATACTTTTAGGCCACAGCTGCTACTGTTTGTCCTCTCCTCAGGTGAGGATTTGAGGCTGAATGTGCTTGTCCGGGTCACCTTGCTTGGCTTCTCAAGTGATGCTCAGAAATTCTGAGCTAAACTGTATTCGTATATTATTTAGAGAGCAGCTCTATTGGGTTCCATGGGTGTGCTTTGAAATTGCTGGAAAGGTTCAAATGGGCAAATGTCACAGGGAATTTTATTTCTAGGGAGGTTTCCCTTTGCCGGTGAGACTTGAGATTTCAGCAACCCAGTCGGAACCCAGAGTTAGCATGATGATCATTGTGAACGGGTGACACTTGAGATTCAACAGAAGCAAAAAGAAAACTCCAGCTTCCCTCATTTCACTTATCAGAGCGAGGCCGTCACGATCCTCTGTTTTATGAACATCAAAGAAAAAACAGAACAGAGAGGATGACTCACATCCACATAAATAAGTGTTACCACAAGTGTTCTTGACTTCCTTCCCATGGCTCTCCAAGGCTCCAGCCCCATTCTCTTCCCACGGAGGCCTCTTCTGCCCTCCCTCCAGGCTGCTGGGCCAGCCACGGAAGCCCCTACCGTCAGCCTTCGCAGGGCCATTGATTTTCTGTCTCCATGTGTACATGAATCAACTTTGTTTTCGTTGTCTTCTCCTGTGAGTTGACATATTGTCAGTTAAATTCTCAGGCCCCTAATAGTTGAATAGTCTATACAGGTTTAAATCTACTGGCTTCTTCCAGGACAAAGGGTAGCAAGAAAATAACATGAAATTTATCACCAGAGAAACAAAATTAAGTTTGATACTTTGAAAATACTGTCTCTTTATTTTGGAAGTTTCTAGTTATTTTAAGCTTGATGGTTACTTGAAGCTTGTCTTACATACTACAATGGACAAAAAATGCTTTCAGTGTGAAAAGCCCTGGATCCTGAGGGGAGGCTTAAAGGTAAGAAAGATTTTAACAAGGTTCGTACAGAGTTCTCTTGGCCTTAACATCCGGCCCTTTTTTTTTTTTTTTTTTCTTTTTTCTTTTGGTACCAGGGATTGAACTCAGGGGCACTCGACCACCACGCCACATCCTCAGCCCTATTTTGTGTTTTATGTAGAGACAGGGTCTCACTGAGTTGCTTAGCGCCTCGCCCTTGCTGAGGCTGGCTTTGAACTCGTGGTTCTTCTGTCTCAGCCTCTGAAAGTGCTGGGATTACAGGCATAACTTCCCGCCCTTGATGAGAGGCGGGTGGCTCTCCTAGCCTTGGGGACACCTTCCAAACCTCCTGGTTTAAGTAAGAGTAATGGAAAGGAAGTCAGAATGATCTTCTTGCACCTGCAGGTTTTCAAGAGCTTTAATTCAAAGTCAAGATGCCAGAGTGATTTGCTTTCAACTCCTTCACTGATAAGTTTTAAAAACATCAAGCTAAAAACAATTATTCTCTCTGTTATTAGTATGCTGTAGACACAGGTCTTACATAGATTAAAGCAGAGGAAAGATCTTGGTTTAGAATTCAAGAAAATTGTGGTTTAAATTCTGGCTTCGCCTCTTCTGTAGCCCACCATCGTTAACATTAAGTAGTTATAAGAATTCCACAAATCGCATAGATAAGAGGGGCTGAATTATTCTCACTCGTGTGAAGTGGGGATAACAGCGAGTTCCTTAAGGAGTCCTACAAATGAGAGATCATGGAGGCGTTTGAAAGGTTTAGCAGAGTACCTGGCATTTCATTAAGACTTGCTAGTATGCCATTATCATCAAGAACCAATGGATAGAAATGTTTTTAAGTGATACAAGTGTGTTCACTTCTATTAATTTCTCCAGTTTACTTTCTAACAGGTATGTATTTGATTATGGAGATTATCATGTGATAAATATGGATTCCTCCCAAAATGTTTATAAGAAGTTAATACAGCAATTTTGATAATCAAAACAAGCTTTAGTGCTTCAACTTTAATATAATTCCATGATTATCACAGAATCAAACATTTTTTAAACTTTTTTTTTTGGTACTGGAGATCGAACCCAGAGACATTTTAACACTGAACTACATCACTAGCCCTTTTTATTTTTTATTTGAGACAGGGCCTCACTAAGTTGCTTAGGGCCCCGCTCAGTTGCTGAGGCTGGATTTGAACTTGGGATCCTCCTCCCTCACCTCCCTTATAGCTGGGATTGCAGGTGTGCACCACTGTTCCAGGAAGCATCAAACACTTTATGATGCTGATGTGACCTTAGAAGTCACATGGCAGACGTACTGTATGACCTTCCCCCATCATGTTGCTCTGAGCACACACAGATTGACATTCCATTTTTACTTCGAAAGACATATTTTTTCTTTCAACACTTATTTTCTTCAATGAACTAATTATGAGCCATTGACCTTTATGGGGCAGGTTGAATCTGTCTCAAAATATAATGAAACATGCAGCAATAAATATATTATCTCTATACTATACTATGTATCTAATAAGTATTAAAATACAAGTATATAAAACATTTAAAATGTTAAATAATAGGCAAGACATAATAATAATTTAGCTGGTGGAACCTCATTTTCTTTCTCTCGTTAACCAAGTATCAGAAAAGAGGGATGAATTAATATAACCCATGCAATGTTGAGACGGGGCCAAACCTGGTCCACAAGTGTATGATCTATGACCTGCATAGTGTTTGCTCACATATGTTTTAAATTCAAATCATTTGTCATTTTATATACATATATATAAAGAAAATACTTAAAAAGCTGGATTTATGGCTATTCTTTAAAAATATACATGTATATGTTATAATACTATATATGTTATATAATAAAATATAGCCAAATACATGCCAAATATAATATATTATTAATAAACATTTTTTATTTTCAAATATATGACATGCTATGTGTTGAATTCCTACACAGCAACAATTAACAGGGCTGTGTAGCACCTTCCCTCTTTAGAGAGAATCTGCCCTCCGAATCTGCACAGTTTTTTCCTTTCATTTCTCCCCATCCCTGAAAAGCATGTTGTAGGTGACATCATTAACACACAGGACCTGCCTAGTCCTTATAGGACCTTACATTTTAAATCTTTGCAATACATGTATACTTGATGGAAATATGGTATCATAACAACCATATGTTTTCTAAACCCATTTTATATTCTGAATTTCTGAGATGTGTGTAAATTAAATTGTTTATTACCTCACTTTGTAAAATAACCCAACCATCCCAGGATCACTTTATTCACTCAGACCATTGGTGGTCTGCAGAACCCACTTTGAGAAAGAATCGTGTATAGCAGAGAGTACCAAGTCCTCCGGATGATGTTGGAGGCCAGATGTCATGGGACCACTCCTTACCTTTGCCACCTCAACTAATAGAAAACCCAGTGCTCACTCCAATGCCTGCCAAGCCATGAGGTAAGATTGTAATTGTCAGAATTTGTGCATTTGGTAATAAATCTATTCGCTTATGCATTTTTCGGTCAGCATTTTTGCTTACCTCCTTGTGTATATGGCAAAGTTAGTTTGACTTATACGCCTACCCTCTGATTTATCTGTCTACTTGAGCAACATTCTTGTTCTTCTTTTGATATCATCTTCACTGTTCCTGGAACAAAGTGGATATCAGGTAATTTAAAACATGCTTAGTGAATGAAAGGGAAAGTGAATTCTGTTGCAGCAATCAATTTGAATCAATACCTAAACCACCAGCAACTGGGAAGCTGAAGCAGGAGAATCGCAAGTGAAAGGCCTCAGTCTCAGCAACTCAGCAAAACCTGCAGTAATTTGCTGAGACTCCTGTTGTAAAATAAGAAATAAATAAAGGACTGAGGATATAGCTCAGTGGTAAAGTTTGGACCATTCATTGCAAGATAAGTCCCTCCCTGGGGAGCTATTTCTTCACATCTCTTCACTATGAGGAAACCACATTGATAAATTAGTACAAGAAACTCAGAAGAAACCTCTGGATGCCCTAAGAGTATCTTCTATTAGTTGGAGCTTTGGAATTATTAGACTCTGCAGATGTTTAAGTAGTTAGGCTTTTTAATAACATTAACTTTTAGCCGTTCAATTGTAAATTTGATTTTGTTCCAGCTGAACTTGCAAAACCAGAACCAAAAGGCTTTGTTAGAGCATTTCTAAAAGCTATTTCACAAAATGTTATGGAGCTTTTAGAAGAGATTAAACATCAAAACAGAATTTAGCTAAATACTTCATGAATAGTGTGACTTTGAGCAGAGACTTTACAAAGAGATTCTGGCTGTATTCATAAAAAGAACATAGGCTTTCCACAGCGGGTTATTACCTTGGTGACGATCAACGACACTTTTGCCACAGTGTGAATGGTCTCCAGGTGTCAACCGTGATTAGAGGAAGTCATCCACGTGCATTTAATTCTTTACATTCTGAAATGAGCTGAATAACTGTTGCCTTTTAATTCAACTGACCTGAAATGGAAGGCAAAGGAAAGAATTCCTTCACTGTTCAGCCATTAAGCTCTCTGTTCTCTTCCTTCCCCATCAGAGCTGAAACCGCTGGCAAAGGGGCAGCAGCAGGTGAGGACAGCAGCCACTGCTCGGTGAGGAGCCCAGCTCTCCCTGCCGTCCTCCCCTCACTTCCACTGGCTGCTCCCAATGCTGGAGGCACGTGGGTTCTCCACGGTCCGCAGCTTCGCATCTTCAGAGCTAAGGGCTGGGTCCTTGCCTTCCCTCTGAATGTATTTGCATGCTGGCAGAGAACTGGGAGGAGGACTCTGTTGAGGACTGGGGTGAAGGTCTTCTGGTATTGGAGGAAAATGAATCAGCCTTCAAATATCATCAAGAACAGCTGCCATGCGATGGCAACATCTAGTAAGAAGTTGTACTCTGTTTTCAATAACTGAAAACAACATTTATCTGGGAGAGTGTTCATTTGAACTTTAGTCATGCTGACGGCCAAATTAACCTTCCCGGGAGATGGACTCTGTAGAAATTGAAGATCAGATATCAGATTTGCTGTAAAAATCTGTCAGCAAAAACAGCTGGAGTGATAGCTAGGCAAAGTTTTAGAAATTACTCCATCATGATGAATCATAGAAGGAGATGAATTAAGGAAACATGTGCATTTCAATAACAGTTTGCAACTTTTCAGTGGAAGCTAGGAAAACTAAGCATAGTGTCACTTATCACAAGCATGAATCTACTTACATCAATCAGGAAATGGCTACCTTGCCCAATCTCATTAGGAATTAATGTGCCACAATGAGAGCTCTGGAGAATGATTCTTTATGCAAGGCCTCAGTTAATCTGGGCTGGCACAATTTAAAAGGCATAAAGCCTCGTCTGACACAACATCTTATCACTCAGTCATGAGACACATTTTGCCAGAGGGAGAAAATAAATATATTAATAGAATTTGTTTAAACTGGCATTAAAACATATGTTTATCTCACTTATCTCTGCAAACATATGCCAAGATCGAATAAACTGAGTGAAATATTACTGAATATGAGCTAAATCATGGTTTAACCAGTAAGATCATATTTCTCCAAATATGCAATCCATCACTGAACTATTCAATAGAGTGTGCTCTACTTAAAAGAAATCTATTCCTCAAGTTTATGCATCAAATGACTTCTATTTAATGGTAACTGACACATACTACTAATGTAGATGGCGGTAAAAGGAGAAGCAGAGGGCTTTCCAGTATCTTCAACTTACACAGTTCAAATATTTAAAAATAGGAACTTGACCAAGCAGTCAAGTTATTCTGTTATCTTTTTGGTGTGATTTCTTGTGTATTTTGGAATAGACATGTGAACTTAAATCTGTAGTTTAGAGCTGTGAAAAAAGGAAACACTAGATTCAGTGGTATTTCAAAAGGAAATATAAAAGAAATTCTGTCACTTAAGATATCTAAACAGAAGCCTTCTTGGATTATAGGTCCATGAACATCAGCTCCTTTCCAGGAATCCCAGGGTCCTATGGGAAAGAATTTATGAACTCTTAACCTAGGGATCCAGTTCCATAAAAGTTTCTTTTTTCTTTCTTTCTTTTTTTCAAACTTCCTTGAAAATAAAATAAACACAACTGAGAGATTACACTTTGTGATGATTAACTTTTATGACCTTTAAGATATAAAGGAACGTTTAAAAGAAGTTCTATTTAGGGTGGAGAGATTCTGCCTTATCTTGACAGGCAGGAAGTGGCTGCTCCCTCTCCAGCTTCCCTGGTGAGTAGCAACCGAGAAAATGGCATGTCGTGTTCTGTGGAGTGCAGGACAAACGGCACTCACGGAAGGGCCAGGAAGCCTGCAGTGCCTACCCTGTCCCTGGAAGAACTTCACAAAGCTCCCTGCTACTCAGGAACCACGGTCACATGCTGACTAATCTAAAACCGCGGGGCAGTGGGGTTGCCTGCTGGGCTCTGCTCAGGTCTCCCGCAGGGCCTTGATTCCATCATCACGTGTGAGTGACACTCTCTGGGGGAGGGAGCTACAGTGGACCAAGCACAACCTGCTGTCCTGGTGCTGGGCATCCACTCTTGCTGTATTCACTCCTACACCTTTTAGGAAACATTTCTTTTTTTCTTGGATAAAAATACTTAGCTTCCTAGGTGGCCTTCCACTCCTCTGCCTCTTTCCCTGAGAGGCTCTCCTGGTGTGTAAGTAGAGGGTGCATGCTTACATGCCTCTCAACAGAGGTGAGCACTCAATGCTTTCGTCTGATGACTTCAGGTGTTCCTTGCCTACCAAGTGAGAAAGACACGTCAGCCCACCATTATGTCACAACACCGTTAGCTTCGCACTGGAGATGGTGTAGACGTGGGTGCCGTGTTGCGCAGCTGCAGACGCTACCCAAACAGACCACCCTCTGGCTAGCTCTCCTTGAGCTGTGTGTGCACACACAGGACAAAAGAGGGTCGTGTGGTCCAGACTTGAGGATCAGAAGGAGCAGCATGTGTAGTGAGCCCTGAGGAGCGGGCAGAGGTCCGCTGCTTCAAGAAGCAGGAGGGAGAGTAAGAATCAGATGCACAGAAGGTCACTTCAGCTCCAGGGCTGAGTGGGAGGGAGGGAGGAAGAGAAGTGGGAGCCTGGCACCACAGAGAACCCTGCTGGCCTCTCCAGGAGGCTTGCTCTAGGGACACTGGAAATTGCTGGAAAACTTTTAAGCAAGGACATTTCAAGGGCAGACTTGCACATGGAAGGCACTGCCCTTGGGAGTTTAGATAGCTGGATTTGCTTTCTAGCTGCACTGCAGTAAGTAGAGAAGTAGTTAGGAAGCGGTCGTGGTGATCTGTCCTAGATATAAGGAAGCCTGGGCACGGACTCATGGGAGTAGAGAAAAGGGAGGCTGCGGCAAAGACATGGCGAGTGGGATTAAGAACAGTGGGCAAGCTGGGCACATGGTGCCTGCTTGTAATCCCAGAGGCTTGGGAGGCTGAGGCAGGAGGATCATGAGTTCAAAGCCAGCCTCAGCAATGGCGAGGCGCTAAGCAACTCAGTGAGACCCTGTCTCTACATAAAACACAAAATAGGGCTGGGGAGGTGGCTCAGTGGTTGAGTGCCCCTGAGTTCAATCCCTGGTGCAAAAATGAACAAAATGAAACAAAACCAAAAAACACTGGACCAATTGGGTGCGAGGCCTGCAAAGAGACAGAAGAAGCAAGGTCCTCTTCAGCCTGGGGCAATGGTCAGATGGCAGTGTCCTGCTAACAGGGACATAGGGAGCAGGGACTGGGAAGAAGATGTCTTTGTGTTTTCGCATTAAGCTTTAGGGCCTGGGGCCATCCAGGTGGACATGTTCAGGGAACTATTGCAGCATGTGACTTTCACATCCAAAGGAGCCACCTGGGCCAGAGAGATGGGGCCAAGGGCTCATCTTGGAGCTGATTAACCCATGGAGCTGATTAACCCATGATGCACAAAGACATTCTCAGGTGGAGGGTGGCTAATTACATCCTTTGTATCCAGATACTGCAATAATTTGATCAAACTATCCAGGAAATGCAAACATTCATAATAGAGATTGCATATGAGGTGTTCCAGGAGAATAGGGGGCACAGTCCCTCCACCCACCTCTGCTGTCTGCATCTCCAACTGTGGACAACATACAGCCTTGAGTTGTGTTTGTAGCTTTTTATAATGGGCGTCATGCTGTGCCTGTTACCCAGCCTGGTCTTTTCTCACTGATTTTATCACTTTGACACACCAAACCAATTCATTTATTTAATCACTTTATGACATTTCATGTGAAATAAGATGTCGTTTATCCAGTCTCTTCTTGATGGACATTTAGGTTATTTCTAATTCTTGCATATTTCTTGTGTTGAAAAGCTATACTGAGCACGCTATGCGTGGTTGCTTATATACCTGTGCGTGGGTCTAAACCACGTACTTGGAAATGGCCAAGTCCAGCATGGGAGCCTGTTTAACTTACCACACTCTCTGAACTGCCCCCTAAGTTATTCAACCAACATAACCCCAGCCAACACTTTGTGAGATCTATTCTTCATTTTCTGCAAAATGAATTTCTGCACAATGAATATGTGTAGAACTATATTATTTGTTCAATTAAAAACCTTTTGAAGAAATACATATTTGAGAGAAAAGTGCCTACATTACTTTGCTGTGCTGTGTGGGGCAGGGGCAGATTCCTACTTATCTGCACCAGAAGCCCAGGAGCCCAGGCATTGAACAGATGTGCTGTGACTAGGTACAGAGTAAGGAGAGGAATCACCAGCGTCTCCATGGCCCTGTTTGTAGCAAGGCTAGGTTGAATCCGTAATAAACGACTTTCCAAGAATCAGGTGGCTTATTTTCTTGGCTCCTCGATCCACTGTAGGCACGTTTCCTTCACACAGTGAAGAGGAAAAAAGGCTGAAAATTTAATTCCAACGGACTTTTATCATTTCCTTGTGAAGAAACCTTTGACATGCAGGGCATGAATCTTAGAAGCGACTTTCATATTCCTCTAAGCAACGTCTTTGATGGAACCTCCTGAACTCCAGGTTCTCTTCTCTGTCTTGGGGATATAGTCAGGAGCACAATAAACCAGAGAATCCGCTTTCCGGGGCTGCAGACCAGGTGGTTAGAGACCAGGCCCATTCCAAAGAAGCCACCCACTGTCTCCCTGGGAACCCTGCGGGCCCTGGAAAAGGGGTCAGTGGGAGCAAGGGGCAATTCTGTGGGGGATGACAAGGACAGGTCTCACTGAGGGGCCACAAGGGACTGAAGGAGGTGACAGAGTGAGACCTGAGGACAACTGGGGAAGGAGTATTCCAGGTAAAGGGAGGTAGCTTGCAAAAGGCAGAAGCAGAACCCTGTCTCCTCGTCTCAGGAGCAACCAACAGCACAGTGCAGCTAAGGGACTGATCAGGGGGAGGAGAGGAGGACAGGAAGGGCGGGGACAGGGTGGAGGACCTCACAGCCAGTGCAGGACGGGGCTTGCAGCTCCTGGCTGCATGTACCTGCAGCGAGAATGGATTTTCACTCTTCTGAAGGAAGTTCCACAGTTCATAGTTTTTGCCCACTAGATGTTTGTTTTCTCAAAAAAAAAAAAAAAAAGGTTGCTCACCTTCTTTAAGAGAATTTTGAAAACTTGATATTGCCATACGTGTTTCTAACTTGACTTCTAAACTTTTTCATAATTATTTTAAATAGTTGCAAGGATATGACTTCTGGGATATTGTAAATATTTAAAACCGGCTATTACATTACTCTTTCAAAGGCAGTGGATGCCTAATGCCTGGGCCATTTGTGACCATCATCGTCCCTATAAATGATACATGAATAAGCTAACAGCCAAAAATTATACATGACTTCTCAACCTCCTGGAATTGCTGTGTCATTCCACATACTCGGAATGATTTTATCTTTAGGTGGTAAAAATTTGTGCATTAAAATATTTTACTGATGATCTTAGTATATTTCAATACTTCAAATATATATACTTTAATTATAGGAGTTTATGATCAGCATTAACTTCATCATCTCATTGTTATTGTTACCCCTGACCATAATGCCCCACGTATTAAAATATATGTAAAGAATTAATTTATTTACAAAATAAGCTTAGTTTGTAATAATTTTAATTTATTATAAAAATATACAACCAATGAAAGCAACATAAATGGGAAATACATTTTAATAGTCTGATATTTAACATAAAGTGCAATTGTATCGCAAATGCTTTGAGATAAATAAGTTGCTTCTTTAATGAGCCACGTTCAGAACTAGTTGCATTTCTTTTTTTTTTTTTTTTTTCAATTTTTTTGAGGGAAAGGAGACAAATTAAGAGACATTAACTCGTATAAATTAAGCACAAGGGAATGCGAAGACTGTTAGGTCAGAGTTCCTCAACTCTTTGAATTCTTTCGGAATTATATGATAAAAATCAGATAATGATATGTCATCAACATTCCTCATGATCTGACAGGGTGGTTTATTTGGATTTTCCCTCAAGTTTGTTGAAAATACAACTGGAAAACTCACATTGCAAATGGATATTCAAAACCTGTCTTTCAGAGTAATTCACCATCTCAGCACAAACGGTAACACAGGACAATGTGTTCCTTTGGCTGGTCGGAGGTTTGTCTCCTTGGGACGACACGTCACTGTACGGTTTAAGGCGGATGAAAAGGTCCAGAGGAGAGGCATAGACTCAAGGGGAGGGAAGTCCAAAGTCAAAATGCAAAAGTCAGTTGGTTTCCAATGTACAAGTGAAATTTGAAATCAATGGTAGGCCTTTACCCTAGTCCCTCCCCACAATGAAATACTCAGGTACAAATTGAATAAAACAAGTGCAAGACCTCTATGAGGAAAACTGTAAAGTCTCATTTAAAAAAATAAAAGGATTAAATACAAATAGACACGCCTTGCTCATGAATAAGAAGATGCAATATTGTCAATGTGTCTGTCAGTTGTTCCCAACTTGATCTACTGATGGAATGTGATCCGAATCAAGATCTTAGCAGGAATATGAATGACACCAACAAATTAAAGTTCACCCAAGGAAGCGGAGATCCCAGAATATGTTAACATGTAAGACAAAGTCAGAGGACTGACACCACTCACCTTCGAGACTTCCTCTAAAATCCTAGTATTGAAAACAGCGTGGCCCTGGTGAAGAGAGAAACAGATGGATGGACAGCCCATGGAACCAGCCCCTTACGTGATGAGCCAAGGTCTGGAAAAAGGATCACCAGGTACTTGGTACTGATGTTGCAGGAGTTAGAAGGCAGTTTTCCACAACATCAGGGATGCTCACAACATATCAGGCTGAGGACCAGCTCACGTGGACGCTGAGGATCTGGAATGCAGC
Organism: Geosciurus inauris; assembly: GCA_004024805.1. Taxonomy (NCBI): domain Eukaryota; kingdom Metazoa; phylum Chordata; class Mammalia; order Rodentia; family Sciuridae; genus Geosciurus; species Geosciurus inauris. Next base: position 68,195 of record PVHX01008940.1, read on the forward strand.
TCCTTGAGGTCTCTGTTGGCCTGCGCCGTGCGTAGGAAATTGGGCTGTATCTCTGGGGCCATGTCCATGCTAGGTGAAGACCAGTGCTATGGATCACCCCTCCCCTGTGCCCACTGCGGTCAGAGCATCATGCCAATGATGTCAATTTGATTATTCCAAGAGGGAGGAACACTTTCCCATGCAGTGGTCAGAAGTGTAGGAAAGTGACAGGAATAAAGGAAAAGATCGGCCGTGTATCCTTGTTGCAAATATTAGCTCTCCATCCCATAAACACAACCCAATAAATTTATATTTCCTATTGACCAAACTTTGTAGAAAATTACACTGAAAATTGTGCTACCAATGTGAATGAATTTTCAGTCTTAGAATCAAAGGAACATTAATTCAGAAACCTACTAATAGATAAGACTGCATACTTTTGCTCAAATATTTAACTTGTTTAAAATATTACCTTTTAATGCCATTATATAAGTAGAAGACATTCATTCAGATCAATTATAGTCACCAGGATTAAAGTAATAAAAATATAAAAGAGATGTTTTAATAGAAAAACAGAATATTAGAAAATTGAAAACAGTAACTGATTGGACCTCAAATGGAGACAACACTTCCTTCTGAGGTTCTGCCTTAGCTTCAGACATGCCCTGCCTACGTGGAAGCCTGGGCAAAACCACCTTGATGCCCGCAGCTGATGAACCATGACAACACCTGATAACTCTCATAAATCTTATTCAATCTTCAGTTGTTTAGTAACTGCAGGAAAACGTAAGTACCTGTGTCCACTAACTCTGCACTCCCTGTTTTGAAATTTCGCTGGGTCTGCCCTCTAAGCCTCTTACACACTAACCCCGGGGTGAAGGCGTCTTCTCTCCTGCTGGGGAAGTCAGTGCTGGCACTGATGGGGAGCTGGCAGCTGTCTGCCACGTTCAGAGAACCTCAGGTCCTCGGGTACATTAAGCTCTGGCTCAGGCTGTGGGGTGCCAGAGTCCCTGCCTGCACGTTCAGAGAGGCTCCTCCTATCACACACACCAGGAGAGGAGCTGGGTTTTGAAAGTTTTGCTTCCAGCTAAGCTGGTCTCCCTGTCTGTGAACCTTGACGGTGAAAAGATGGAGAGGAGAACCCAGGATTTGTCAGAACCCTGGGGCTTTATCCATCTTCTCCCCCTTCCCTTTCCTCCACCAACTACCCTCTCCATGTGGGGCGTGTGTCCCGGGAATTCCAATGTTCTCCAGAATTTTCCTCACAAACACTTATGCTGAGTAATTTCATTTTTAAAGTTCTTAAAATTTAAAAAAATAGGTCAAACAACTCTGTCATCACTTAAATGATAAATTCTGAAGCAGATTTAAAACGTTGAACTATGGACTCTAAGAATATTGTCATAAAATATATTATAACACTCTTGAAATAACCTCAGGGCCTCTGGCTGCAAGGGCTTTGAATCCTGGGTGCCTCTCTACTGTTGGTGCTGTTTCTCCTCAGCCTCCATCTTCCCAGACACCCTAGCCTCCTCCTTTTCCTCATCCTCACCCACACACTTTCCACCTCTGGACACGGCTGCTTTCTGATCCAGGGATGAGGAGCCCACTCCTTCACTTGGGCCCGCCCTCTTCTAACTTCTCCTCCCATAATGGGGCCATGACTTCAGAGGCCTTCCCTGAACATCCTTGCCACAGGATCCTCCGAACTCCTCTCTGTCTTAGGGACCTAATTATTTTCCTGGTAGAACTGATCACAACCTGCATTAATTCATTAAATTGCCAATACGCTTGCTGTCGCTAAGTGGACAGAAACTCCTCCGCCTTCTTGGCCCCTGTACGCTCAGCATGTACAATAAGGCCTGAGCCAAGCTATCAATACACAACTGAAAGAAAAAATAATGATCAGATCAAAATAATAGAAAAACGCTTGGTGCCGGCAACGCAGATAGATCCAAATGAGAGAATGTATTTTTAAAGTAAATGTACTGTGATTACAAATGTGTTTTATTTTATTTAGATTCAGTTCTTCTATCAGAATATCCACCTCCTACCCTCCTGAGTCCATCCGTCTCTGCAGCTGGGGCAGCCGCTGAGCGTCAGTCGCCATGGTCAATGTGGCATGAGACACTTTGCTGACCCAGGAGCTGAACAGAAGCCTACTTGAACCATCCAGCATTTCCATAAGAAAAATGCACATCTCCTCCTACCCTGTTTCAGTTTGCTCTGGTATCTGTATTTCCACCTTAGTCATAAAAATATTGAACCACAGATGGCCTTATAGGAAGACCACTGATAATAACTTCAGGAAGAACTCAGACTTGCATCTGATTTACCCTCCCAGTTTGGGTCAGGAAAAATCAATACCTGTACTGCTTAGCTCTCACTGAGTTGCTTCAAAAGACTTAATGGGCTAAAATTAACCTAACAAGATTCCTGATTTACCCTTTCACACCATGAATTACATACACAAAATTCAAGAAAAAATTCAAACCGTTGTCCAACCTCCCGTGGTTGTTAATGACTGGAGGGTACTGTTATGGGAGATGGACAATCTTGCTGGCCTCTTTTCCTTCTCTTTTAAATAGCAAAATCCCTCTCCTGCAGACAAAAAGCATTAATCTCTTTGTCTAAGTCTCAGCCTTTTCGCATACAAGTGGCTCTTTTACAAAAACTGTTCAAATAATTACGGATCTTAGGAATAACAAATTATTAAGTAAAAAATTATGCTTCTAAAAAAGGGTTACCTATGTAGGTATCATTAAACTTCCACCCGGGACTAATAATTTAATTTGAGCTTGTCTTCTTTTATATAATTTTAGAACACTGTAATCATTATGGGAAAATGCCAGCAAGATGTTTTCATTTTTATTTTTAAATTAGAAGTATTAGTTATTTTAGAAAGTCACATCTTTATTCATTAAAGGCTTAGGGCATATTATGAGGTAATAGAAGAAGGGCTATTGGGAGCAGCAATGGGGGTCTCTGAATGCCATATTACTTCACTGTAATTCAAGTAACTCTGAAATTCAAGTAACTTTTCTATATTTTAGGATTACTAACCAAAATTGGTCTCTTTGCAATCTTTTCAAGAAAGGCTAATAAAACAGTGACTGAAGTATCAATCACATAATTTTTTCTCACTATTCTATTAAAACTTTGTGGTGTATGTGTGAGTTTAAGAAAAAGATAAGTTTTTCAATGTCTGTTTGATAATCAAAACTATTTTGATTTCTAGCATTGAGATATTCACTTTTCCTTTTTCATTTATAGATTCAAAGTTAGAAGAGAAAGGAGAAAATACAAATAAGAACCTATGTTTCAAAGTTAACTTTTAAAACATTCTAACTCTAAGCATTCAGTGAAGCACGTATGCCAAGCCAGGGTAGACAGACCCAGGCACTGCTAATGTTGCCATGAAGCCGCGGCTTGCTTCATTTTCACAACTGCTTGTTACGGAGCTATTTTCCTGTGATTTCCTCATGTCTGCAGATGAGATCAAAACCAATAGATACACATGAATATAAGAATCACAGGGACGTAGAAGTCCTCAAGGTGTTACTGTATGAGCCTCTGCTACACCGCTAGCTAGTTCACCTGCCTGCCCCTCTAAGACAGTAGCATCTAGATTCTCACTTTATACTAAAAGTTTCCAATCATGTCAAAATTGAGAGGTGTTTTGGTCACTGAAAAGTATCTAATGCTACTTTCAATAAATCCTTTAAACTATATTCAGTTGTTTAAAATAGTAGCTAACCCTATTTCAAATCTATTTACATGTGCCGTGGTAGGTGCTGGTTTCATTCCAAGCCAATGGAACTTGCCCCAGCTTCCCTTGAGATCCTGAAATTGAGAAGAGAATGTTATAATTCCACTGCCCTTTGAGAAAGAGGGTTAAAGCAATTAATACTATCACCCAGAAAAGGAGGTAGACAAAACAACCCAATTTAAGCCATATATGTTAAGGCTGAAAAGCACATTTGGGCAATGTGAGTTATTTTATAAAATATCTGTTAATTAATATCAGAGTGTGATTGAGGCTAATTTCATCTTTCCTGTTTCTATTAGAAGAGAAAACCTGCTCATCTGTAGCTGATCTATTCCACAACTATTTTATTGTGCAGGAGTAGACATCTTGTTTGGTTCACTTTCTTAGGAGGTGAATAATGCAGAATTCTAGCTTCAAGATATAGAAAGATATCAATAGTATGATTTGAAGTAACTTCTAACATCCAAACTGTCCTTAAAATGGATCATTTTATGCCATGCAAAGTTTAAGTAATCATCGGATCTGCATCTTCCCATTATACACTCATATTTTCTATATAATACTCAATTATTTGACCTTCACAGTTAAGTTATAATCAGAAGCACAAGGAGGACCCTAGCTTTAGAAATACAATACAGAGGACCAACAATCAAGAACAAAAGTACCCTCCAGATACAGCATGTGGGTGTTTGTTATTCTTCCTCCCAACATATGCTGGTTTCCTTCCCACCTCATCTCAGTTTTTATTCTTGGAAGGGTGTGGTAGGCTGAAAAATGATCTTCCAGGATATACAGATCCCAATCCCTGGAATTTTGAATGCTATTTGATGTGGAGAAAGTGGTTTTCAATTGTGATTAAGGATCTTGTGATGGGTAGGCTACTCCGCCATATCTGGGTGGTCCCTGAGGGCAATACAAAGTTCCTTCTCTGAGGGAGGCAGAGGGAGGTTTATAATGCAAACATCAAAGCCAGAGGCTCTGCTGCTGGACTGGAAGCTGGAGGAAGGAAGAGCCAGGGATTCTGTTCTAGAAGCAGGCAGGCTTTGCAAGCCTTGGATTCTCCCCAGAGCCTCTGCAGAGAGCACAGCCCTGCCGACACATGCGTGACGGCCCAGGAAACTGATCTCACACTTCAGACCTCCAGAGCTTTCGGAGAATAAGTATGTGTTCTTTTAACCACCAACTTTGACACACTGCTTTAGGGCAGCCATAGAAAAACTAAAACAGGTGGGTCCAGGGGTGAACCAGAGACCCGGCTCTGAGCTGAAGGGTGCACCCCATTCTCCCACCCACTGTCATGGACAGGTATGCAGTGGCTTACTTCACCCAGGCAGCAGCAGAAGTGAGCACTCACCAGGAGTCTTGGGAAGAGCTGGAGTTCTCCCAGGAGGCTGGACTTTACAGGATGTAGGTCTGGAGCCATCTACCATCTGCAAAAGGAAAACCTTTTGTGAAGTAAGAAAGTAAGAAGCCACACGGAGACGCAGGCATGATGCCGGAGCGGAGAAAGACGGAGAGAAAACAGGGACGAGGACAGCAGGGCAACAGAGGGGGTGCCAGGGCGGCTGCTCTGGGGTATCTCATGCACTTCAGGACAGGCCGCGAGACCCCTTCACCCCATCCTCCCAGTCTAGTGAGAGAAGCAGCTCCTCTTAAACCAGGCTGGACTCTACTTTCATCATTTGAAGATGCTCTGTTTGAACACCAATTTTAGATTTGAGATATTAGATTTTTTTTTTAAAGGAACATAAGCCAGTACAATTGTGTGACGGGTAACGTGGACTTCACTAAGTCAGAATCATAGAGACCCCATCAACCACCACACCTCATACTTTGAGGAGATAAGATTACAACCAATAAATATTTCAGATGGCCAAAACAATCATTAGGCAGAAAACTGGAAAGACAAATCTGAAGGGAAGGGATTAATCTATGTGAGCAGGATTTCAGCCCTATTTAGCTAGGGGCCCTTTTGCCAAATTTTGTTATCGATTTTTCATAAACAAAGTATTCAGACATGTTATTTAGCCCTGAGCTATGTTTTCTTATGAATAAAATATCGTTTTAACTGGTTCTATCTTTTTTTCTGATCTTAAACAACTGTTTAGGAATTCCTTTAGGTAATGTTGCCATCGCTGTCTTCAAATCCCAGAGTAAGCAGAGAAAATTGCCTCCCCTACCACCCCCAGCGTCTGCCGCTTACCAGCAGCCCAGAGCATCCATCATCTGTGCGAAGAACTGATACTGCACTAAAAAATTAAGTCCACGGTTTGATGTAGGCTTTGGTTTCTGTGAAGTTATTAGGATAAAGTGAGTGGGAAAGGGTTGTGTGTGTTCCACATTAGCGAAGAGGCAGGGGAGAGAATTCATAGATGGACCTGCAGGTTTTGTAGGACAGTCTTGTTAGGAATTATTTCCTCATTACTTTAAAGAGATGATTGTTCCAAGTGGAAATAGTGAGAGTGGGGTGGTAGAAATGTCCAAGATATAAATATGTCGGTCTTAAAATTTGCTTGCTTGAAATTGTGAGTTATAACCAGTCACTCACAGGCAGCTCTTCATCTCCCCAGATAATTTAATTTTTTGATGTAGTAGCTGCTTTGCAGAATATATCAGATAGCCAGTACCAGCAAATAGCAACTCCTGTTCCTCCCAAGTCTTGTACTCTGTCTTCCATTTGAGGGTATTCCTGTTGGTAAAAGGCAACAATGTGAAAATCCTTTTTTTTCCTGTCAAAATATGATTGCATATTGATCTGATTTGCTATCTAAGCACATTGGTGACTATGTGGAGCCATCGTCTGAAGGAAAGGAGAAGGCTCAAGAACACAGTCCCCAGCATCAACGACTCAGTTAAGCATGGTTGGTACAGGCCTGGTGCAGTGGCCCACACCTGTAATCCCAGCAACCGGGAGGTAGAGGCAGGAGGAGCCCAAGTTCAAGACCAGCCTCAACGACTTAATGAGTGCTTGTCTCAAAATCTAATTTTTAAAAAAGGGCTGAGGATGCAGCTCAGTGGCAGAGCATGTGCTCGCCTGTGTGAGGCCCTGGGTTCCATCCCCAGCATGGCAACAATAGCAACAGCGAGAATCCTTGGTGTAATTGAATGGGCTCTGCTTCCCTTGTAAAGGCAAGAGAGTATATTTTTACTGATGTACAATCACTCTGGCAGAAAATATGAGACCCAAAGTAGTTAGAAAGAGCAATTGCTTATCAACTGAGAATTATTTTATGTCCTAATAAAACTAAAATTAGCATGCTTTAGTCCCCATATGCGTGTGACTTCTTGCTCACTCATTAGCTGGTGGACATTATTGCCTTCATTAAACATTGAGCAATAATGCATCGATTCTCAAATCTGTGTACAGGTGACCACTGGACAATTGAACACTGCAGCTATAACTTACCAGCTTCACTACCAGGTGGCTTCTTGAAACAGGAACTTGAGCATTCCTGGAGATCTCGGCTGTGTTCCCTGGCTTGTTTCTCTTGGGACTTACAGGCCTAGTTTAATTACCCGTTTTTCTGATGAAAGATGAAAGCTTGGGTAAGACAAGACTTCAAATGATAAATGAAATAACACTAATCAACCAAGAAATACTCACACAGACATAATCTACAGAATTTAATTCCCTCTTGACTCACAACAAAGTACAAAACTTTGTCTATTAAGTAAAAAAACAGCATTTATTAAAATAGCAGTCAACCATATATTGATGGAATAGTTTTCAGCTGCAGATGCAATCTTCAAAATACTTTATGCATAATTAGTAAGAGTCAGTAGCAATATAATAATTAATAATAACAAAACTGATTTTATTCTTAAGAAATATCAAAATGTCTCTTAATTTAGATTTTCTATAGCTAAATTAATTCAAAATCATTTTCACTAATTTTACTTTTCTGCAATCTGAAAATATAAAAATAGATGATCAACTAATAAAAAAAAAAAACTATGCCCTTTTTCCTCCCTAACTTATGCCCTAGATTAGATACATATCCATTACACTCTCTTACCCAGTTTCTATTTATATAACTACAGTTGACATTCATGAAGACTGACCCTGGATCACTGTTCAGCATAGAATCATCAGAAACAAAATTATATTCTCTATATTGTATAATGATGTTGCCTGAAAAAAAATTCACTAAAGAAAAAAAAATTCACAATTTTGAAAAATTTTCAATCTTACTTTTTTCCTTTTTACCAGAGCCACTTATGCAAGCTGGGACATCAAACCTGGCACAAAGACATGAGCCAAACAGCCATCCTCCATCAAATCTATCAAACCCTAAGTTCTCTCCAGAGGGACAACATTCGATTTGTTTAGCTCTTTAATTTTTCCAATATTTAGTTATGTTCATGGAGCTGATTTTTAAATTGCAATTAAAATTATTTTTATCTGTTGAAAATTTACCTCTTTTAGTACCACCTTGTGCCACATCCATTTTCGTCTCCTCACCAACGACGTCTAGCATGCTGTAAAATCAATTCCTAACCTGTTTATATTGTGCAAGCAATCACCATTCCCTGGGCCTCCAGTCCTACTGAGTGCCAGTCTTCACCTTGGCATCAATAATAGACTTCCTGCACAGAGCCCGGGACTGAGAAGGCACTCAGAGAAGTGAACCACAAGGTGCACCTGCAGGTAGACACCACAGAGCACACTTAACAAACCGAGGTGGCGATGCCGCAGTGTGGCAGAGCACAGGCCTCTGGACCACGCAGGCCTTGGTCCCTCCTTGACCTTCACAGCCTCACGTAGCATATGGCAGTGATTGTGGAAAGTGCTTTTCTAACTCCTGCAACGTCACTACCAAGTGCCTGGTGGTCCTTCTTCCAGACCTTTGCTCATCACATAAGGGGCTGGTTCCATGGGCTGTCCATCCACCTGTTTCTCTCTTCACCAGGGCCACGCTGTTTTCAGGACTAGGGTTTCAGAGGAAGTCTCGAAGGTGGGTGGTGTCAGTCCTCTGACTTCATCTTACGTGTTAACATATTCTGGGATCACTGCTTCCTCATGAGGACTTTAATTTGTTGGTGCTGTTCATATTCCTGCTAGGATTTTGGTTAGAATCGTATTCCATCAGTAGATCAAGTTGGGAACAATTGACAGACACATTGACAATATTGCATCTCCTTATTCGTGAACAAGGCATGTCTATTTGTATTTAATCCTTCTGTTTCTTTCATCAGAGTTTTATGGTTTTCCTCATACAGGTCTTGCACTTATTTTGTTAGATTTGTACCTATGTATTTCATTTTGGGGAGGGGCTAAGTTAAAAGGTCTTATGCTTTTAATTTCAGATTTTACTTATTCTTTTCTTGTATATGGAAACCAGTTGACTTTTGCATATTAACTTTGTATCCTATAACCTTGTAATGATCACATATTTGTTCCAGGAAGTATTTTTTTTTCCTACATAGAGGATCATGTCATCTCTGGACAAAGACAGTTGTATTATTGCATTGTTAATGCAATTAGCTAAGAGAAGGAAATAAATGGGGCACAGATTAGGATGGAAGAAATAAAATTGTCTTTGTTCACAGGTAATCAAAATTATTTAACCCATTCCTGGTTTGCTGAGTTTTTATCCTGAATGGGTAGAGGATTTTGTCAAATGCTGTTTCTGCACCTGTTCATATGGTCACATGTCTTTTCTTCTTTAGCCTGTTGCCTGTGATGGATTATGTTTATTGATTTTTGTATGCTGATCCAGTTTAGTATTGCCTGAATAAATCTCAGTATTGGGACATATAATTTTTTATACATTGTTGGATATTATTTGCTAATATTTTGTTGAAGATTTTTTGAATGTAGATTCATGAGAAATATTCACCAGTATTTTTCTTCTCTTATAATGTCTTTATCTTATTTTCATATATAGGAATGCTGGCTTCACAGAATGAGTTAGAAAGAATTCTTTCTGCTTGAATCGTCAAGAGGAGATTATAGAGAACTGGTGTAATATTTGATATATTTCACTAGTAAATGTATCTGGGTCTGGTGCTTTCTGTTTTGGAAGATTTCTAATTATTGATTCAATTGCTTAATTTCTATAGACTTATTCAAATTGTGTAATTTTAAAAATATTCTTCTGAATATATTATTATGATTGCTTTTGAATATATTATTATGATTCATTATCTTTATGCAGTTATTTAAAAATAAGTTATTGAAGATTTTATTTTCATTTAAAAATGGGCATTAGTATTTTAATAAATTTTTTTTATGTTCATTAAAGTACAAAATATGTATATATGGTCTACTTAATTTCTTATGTATTACTATATTCATAAATATCTGTTGGATAAATTAATGAAAACCAAAGATATGTGCCTATGATAAACATCTTTTTTTGAATTTTCTCTCATCATAAACTTTTTTTTACAGGCATTGACAGGATAATAGAGTTTTCAAAACTCTGTAGATTATAGGGGGAGCAGCAGGATAAATCCATGCAGAGCTGCAGTTCTATCAGAAACTTATTTTCACTTTTTCCCAGGATGATGGAGGGAATTCAGAAGGTTGATTGATAGAACAAATATTACCTAGAACTCAAAACCCTTGGCACACAAATACCATAAGGTTCTAGGTAATATTTGTTCTATCATTCCTGCAAAGTAATCTACATTTATATTAAAATACTTTGTCTTGTTAACTACTTCTACTTAATATAATAATTTCATAGGAGAAAAGATCTGAGAGTTATGAACTATTCTGGGAAATTAAATTGCTGAGTTTAGAGAAGCGAAGTTTAAGGGTCGCTGGGTAAGAATGGAATTATTAGGTCATTTTTGGGATACTCTCTAGGCTGAGGATAAAAGGGAGACTTCAATCATTTTCAGAGCTTTACACTAACTATGAAGTCCTGATGTTTTCAACTGCTGTGAAGCACAAAAATGTGTCCCACGGATATTCCATTATGGAAAAGGAACAAGCTTCACTGCCGAGCACTGAGGTGCTGACCCTAGTTGAAACAGAGACTGTCACTGCATCTGAGGTGGCTCTGTGCTCCAGCGGGAGGGACAAGGGAGAACCAGCTGAGCATCCTCTCCTACTCTTCCTAAGATGATAGTGTCATAAGGAAGCCACCTGAGTACATGTCACCCCTTCGGTACCTCAAGCCTGATGGATCCCATTCATGTAAAATCTAGAACTTAGCAAAGGAAGTCATATTTGTGTTTTAATTTTTGCTTTCCATATGTAATATTTCATCTTTATGTATTCACTGTCATAAACAGCATTTGGAAATACCACTTATGCATGCATTTTCTACTCGGCCCCTAACCAACAATTTGCATGGCTTTGAAAATCAATTTCCCTCATTTTCTCCGCCCTTCCACTCTCTCTCCCTCCCCTTGTCTATGATGTGGTTTGCCCATCTTTTCTATAATGTGGTTTCCCCCATTGGCACATCCTCCTGTCTCCATCACTAACTCACAGACTTGTACATTTCTGCTCTCCCAGGAGGATTCATCTCCAGGGTTAGGACTTTTGGATCCTTTCTGTTCCCTTTAATGGTACCCATGACTTGTTCTTCACATCTCCGTCTTGTCTGCCCTCCCGTGCCCTTCCTGAGCCTCTTCCAGCTCATCTCAACCATCCGGGCCCAGAGCTCTTGCACCCCATTACTAGGAGGCACCTCATCCTCAGATGCTTCTTTTGGAGAATCGCCATGTTTTCCTCCCCTGGTTTAAATGAGGACTTGGAGTTCTTGCAGAACTTGCTGCACAACATCTTCACTTTGCTCTAGGTTTACTTCTTGTAGTCCTTTGATGAGATTTTTCACATCCTCCTCTTCAAACTTAGCAGCTTCTAACTTGTGGACATTGATTTACTTCGAC